>JAMQGT020006752.1:0-35718 GCA_024447675.2 Pterophyllum scalare
GGATTTGTATATATACTCCTCAATTTCAAAATTAGGCTTAAAACTTTCCTTTTTGATCAAGCTTATAGTTAGGGCTGGATGAGACAACCCTGAACCACCCCTTAGTTATGCTGCTATAGGCCTAGGCTGCTACTGAGGGGGGTCCCATAATGCACTGTTTCTTCTCATTCACCTTTATTTACTTGTTTATACTTCACTCTGTACTTAATCATTATTAATAATATCTTCTGGCCCTCTTCCACAGCATGTCTTTTGTCCTGTCTCTCTCCACTCAGCCCCAACCCTGGTCGCAGCAGATGACTGCCCCTCCCTGGAGCCTGGTTCTGCTGGAGGTTTCTTCCTGTTAAAAGGGAGTTTTTCCTTTCCCACCGTCGCCAAGTGCTTGCTCATAGGGGGTCGTTTTGACTGTTGGGTTTTCTCTGTGTTATTGTAGGGTCTTTACCCACAATACAAAGCGCCTTGAGGCGACTGTTTGTTGTGATTTGGCGCTATATAAATAAAATTGAATTGAATTGAATTGAAATGTGCTTGTTCAAATAATTTTTTTCTAAAATTTCCTTTATTCTTCCCTTTGCCACAATGGATTTACTGCAATAATAAAACTTTTAAACCGATTTTTTAGGGCCCACTGTGTTTTATAGAAGCTGTCATATTCACTTTTGTCATATTCGACGGATTATGAGCTCAACTTCCAGTTAACTTTGAGGGACAAGCCTCCCTTAGAAGGGCTAACCCTAGCCATCTCTCATGTGTCAACTTCTTCTTATGTACTGGGTAAACACACCTGTAGAGCACACCGAGGTTGGGTTAGGAGTAGGTTGTAGTTCTAGTTAGGACTGGGATCAGGTGACCCTGAACCACCCCTTAGTTATGCTGCTATAGGCCTAGGCTGCTGAGGGGGGGTCCCATAATGCACTGTTTCTTCTCATTCACCTTTATTTACTTGTTTATACTTCACTCTGTACTTAATCATTATTATTAATCTCTGGCTCTCTTCCACAGCATGTCTTTTGTCCTGTCTCTCTCCCCTCAGCCCCAACCGGTCACAGCAGATGACTGCCCCTCCTGAGCCTGGTTCTGCTGGAGGTTTCTTCCTGTTAAAAGGAGAATTTTCCTTCCCACTGTCACCATGTGCTTGCTCATAGGTGGTCGTTCTCTGTGTTATTGTAGGGTCTTTACCCACAATACAAAGCGACTTGAGGCGACTGTTTGTTGTGATTTGGCGCTATATAAATAAAGTTGAATTGAGTTGAATTAAATTACATTGAAGGTATATTTTAAACCCGTTATTACTGATCTTGGTTTTAAGGTGGACAGTGATTGTGAATTGGGCAGCCAAATCAGAGCGGTGGGTTAGTCCAGGTTTTACCATCTGAAGTGATTGGGATCAGTAAAACCATTTCTATCTAGGTAGCACTTTGAAACAGTGATCCATGCTTTTATTTCATCCCAACTGGATTACTGTAACTCACTGTATTTGGGAGTCAGTCAGTGGCTACTCTCACATCTGCAGCTAGTTCACAATGCTGCTGCACACGACTCACTTCACTGGTTGTCTGAATATTTTACGATTCATTTTAAAATTCTTATGTTTGTTTTTAAATCTTTGCACAATCCTGCCCCGCCTTACCTCTCTGAGCTTCTTCACCCCTACGTACCTTGACGGTCTCTCAGGTCAGCAGACCAGCTGCTCCTGGAGGTACTGAGATCAAGAAGGAAGCTCAGGGGGGACAGGGCTTTCTCTATTGCTGCTCCTGAAGTTATGGAATGACTTACCTTTGCAGGTCAGAGAGGCCCCTTCACTGTCCACTTTAAAAGTTCTTCTTGAAACCATCTTTTTTGCTTGCAGGTTTAAACAGTTCTTCTTTTAAAACCTGAAAGAGTTATTTAACTGTTATTAAGTTGTTTATTTGTGTTTTAATGTACAGCATTTTGTGTCAGCTGTGGTTGCTTTATAAATAAAGATGGTATGGTCTTCACATGCTTGACCGATGCAGTTTAGAAGGTGTTACATTTCACAGCAGCTCTCATGCACCCTGGTGGCTACTGAGCGTTTAAAATGTTATCATGTGAAAAGGCTGGTTACACTAGCACAGCCAAAAACTGTTGCGCTGATGAACAAAGCAATAAAAGGCAGATTTAGGCAGATTGTTTTGCCACCATTAAGTAAATAAGCATTATTTTGACCAGGGAATCATGAAAAGCTACTGTAGTAGAGTCCAAGAATAAACAAAAGGGCTGAAAATCAGTATAATAGGGCCTCAATAACAATCTATGCATAACACAGTCCATTAATAAGTCTTTTATATTACTAATTACATTTATCATATGTTGGAGAAACTAATTAAAAAGTGAATCCAAACTTTTTAGTGGTAGTGCATACAAACACAAACACCTTAAAACTGCACATTTTAACTCCATATCTGAAATCAACAACAGCACAGACTGAACTGTCTTGGATTCAGATTAAAACCTTCCTGAACCTCATATGCACACACAGATTTTCCAAAAACATGTCTGAACTTATTGGGAAGATGGCTGCCCATTCCCTCCAACAGTGAATCTCTTCTATACTTAATAAAATCATGCATTTACATTATTTTTATTTGGAAAATGGAATTACATTTTATGATTATTTTATGGAACAACATTTCAAAGAGGCCACTTTAAACCACAGGAAAAGCCTCTTAAAATGGGCGTGAATTAAAGCTGAAAGTAAAATCCACTGTGATGGATCAGCCAGAGCTAAAACAAAACAAACTTATTGTCCTAACTGTACCACACAGAAAACAACATTCATTGCATCATCATCATCATCATCACAACAGGTGTGATGTTGGGAAGCAGGTTGCTAAGTAACAGTTAACCTGCCAACATGTGAAGCTGCAACTGATGACCACTGATAAATCATAAAAGCATGTGCAGCTTCCTTCATGTTTGGGGGTGGAGGGCGGTTCAGAAACATGGATATCATCTGTGTCCTTTCTTTGTCCCAGCAGCTCACAGGAGAGTCCTCACTCAACTATTAGAGTGATGTGTGAAAAAGCCTTCTGCTTCATACTGTGCTGGTCTCTGTAAAACTTTCCAACGTGACAAATGTCCTCTGATGCTGGATAAACTGCTGTTGTTTTTCTGTGCTGTGCTGCTGTTGTGCTTATCTTTACTATTACAGGACTCACAACATATTATAGGACTTATTACAAATATGGACAACCAGACCTTAAATGCAGATCTCTTGATCCTGGAGGGCTTAAAGGTCCTGCCACAGTCCTCCATCCCCGCCTTCATCCTCCTCCTCCACATGTACATTTTTATCATGGTGTCTAACATTGGCTTGGTGGTGCTGATCTTCATGGAGAGGAGCCTCCACCAGCCAATGTATTTGCTCTTCTGCAACATGAGTATAAATGAAGTGTTCGGGGCCACCATAGTGGTTCCTCATATCCTCAGAGATCTCTTTGTGGCAGACTCGGAGCGCTACATTCATTACATCGTCTGTGTTGTCCAGGCCTTCTGTGTTAATCTCTATGGAGGCGCCTGTCACACTATACTCATGACCATGACTTTCGATCGATACGTGGCCATCTGCAACCCACTGCGCTACACCGTCATCATGACCAACGGGATGGTGGTGAAGCTGTCAGTGGCAGCATGGGCGGTGGTGTTTGTCATGGTCTCTCTTATGCTGAGCCTTGCAATCCGCCTGTCACGCTGCAGGAGATTCATAGAAAATGCACACTGTGACAATGCATCCCTGTTCAAACTCTCCTGCGAGGACGTCATCATCAACCACGTGTTTGGCCTCAGCTACAGCGTGCTCCTGCTGGGCTCCTCCATCGGCAGCGTGACTCTCACCTACCTGAAAATCGCTGCAGTGTGTCTGCGAAGTAAAAACAAGACACTGAATAGCAAAGCGCTGCAGACCTGTGCCACCCACCTCACTCTCTACATCATCTTGGTATGCTGTCTGCCTTCATCATCATCATCCTGCACCGTTTCCCTCATCTGTCTGACCACAGGAAGGTGGTGGCCACTGTGGGTGAGGTGGCCCTGCCAGCCCTCAATGCTGTCATCTATGGGCTGCAGATTAAAGAGATCAGACAGAAGATTGTGACTTTGTTTCAAAGGAAAGGACATTTACAACGATAATCAAGCAAAATGTATACCGAATACATCTTTAATGATATGTGAGTAGTTTTTAATTACACATATTTGCACTCAAACTAATGGTGTAAGAAACACCTGTTAAAACCCTCTGAGGTCTGAGTCATCACCAAAGTAACCCCAAATCTCATTCTAACTTTTATGACTTTTTTGGGGTGGAATTATAAATGTTTTATGTTTATCTTTGATGATTAGTGGTGCTTAGACCTTGAAGGGCCAAATAACCAGCTACCCTACTTAAACTGTACCTGTGTCCTTTTACAATAATAATAATAATAATAATAATAATAACAATAACAATAACAATAATAATGCCTTAGACTAATATAGCACTTTTCAATGTACTCAAAGTGCTTTACAATTCTGTGCACCATTCATTCACACCTCAGCAATACTTGGTGGTGTTATTAGAGCTGCTAATGTAGCCACAGCTGTGACAGTCTGACAGAAGCGTGGCTGCCAGTTTGTGCCTACGGCCCCTCCGACCACCACCAAACACCAACCACACAACCACGTTCACACTTAGGCAATGTGGGTTAAGTGTGTTGCCCAGAGTACACAACGACAGCATGCGCTTTTATGTTTTGATGGTTATTAGATAAATACATATTCTTATCCTTTGCCTGTATTTTGCGAACACTTTGCATAAGCCAAAATTTCCATATTTTTTTTAACATAAAGTTATAATTTCTTTTTTACAAATATTCATGCCACTGTCATATGTTATATCAAAATATGAATGCCTGTCAGTATAGGCGGTTTTATGTATTTGTACTGTGTATAAACTGAAGAGCTTGCTTAAAGTTTTAATGCACACTTTCATTTAGTCTAAAGCACATTTTCTTAAATTATCATCTGTGTAACAAGTATTAGAAACTTCATGCAGCTGTGAAAAAGTGTGTGAGCATAAATCCCAGTGTGAACAGTGAGCTCGGTGTGGATTTAAATAAAGGGTTGAATTCAACATCCAGCAGACATGTAGATAAAGTTTCTTCATTTTATCTCAACACTAACTTTGCTTCTCTGATAAATAACTTCTTATTTGATTAGTGGGAATACTTTCCTGAATATCCCTCTATGGTTGCCAACGTATTTGGAGAAGTTGTAGCAGGATATGGGCACAGCACTATTACAGGAGAGCATAATGATACAAACGTTTAAGTGTACATGTGATTGACAAAAGGATTTTGCAGGCATGCACAACTTCATTCAGTTTGGAAATAAACAGAAAAGGGAAGTGAAGAAATTTTAGTAATTTTTTTAAGGAGGATGGTGGTGGATATGCACACACACACAGACACACACACACACACACACACACACACACACACACTTTCCTTCGTTTTTTTTTTTTAAGCCTGTCATGTCTGGCATTTTTCACAATCAGAACGATGTACCAAACATGTTTTTCTTACAAGAACAGCTCTTTAAGTTTTCTATAGGCTATTTTTGTTAATGTTTGTATTTGTATTTATTTAGTTATTATTTAGTTATTTATACCAGGCCTGACAGGCAACAAGGAAGGGGCAAGAACAAGAGGGGAAATTAAAAAAAAGAAAAAGATAGATTAAAAAAAAGGAAGAAGAAGGGGTAAGAACAGCTGAGATCAGAGAAGGTCGAGCACACATACAGTTGTGGTCAAAAGTTTACGACCGCTCATCATGGACATGAAAGTTTGGTAACTCATGGTAACTTTGGGCTTTTGATGATTTCTTTAAACTGTATTTGTTCCAGGATCGAAGGATTATACAGAATTCATCTTTAATGACTGTCAAAGACAAGAATTAGATGTACACATTTGAAGTTATGTTGGATTTTCACCTATTCAATTAGGGTCAAAAGCATACATACACCTCCACTAATATCTGTAAGTTTCAACTAGACAAGACACTTTTTCTAGCCATCAACAAGCTTCTGTTAAACCTCTGACGGGGTATTTGACCTCTGGCAGAATTCATTTAAATTGTTTTGTTTCCTGGTACGGACGCTGCTTTTAACTTCGATTGGAGTCCATTCCAAAACCACTTGATGTGCGTTTGGGATCATTGTCTTTTTGGAACACCCAATTGTGCCTACATTTCAACTGTTGATTTGAGGTGAAGTTGAAGAATTTGGAGGAAGGCGTACTTCTTCATTATTCTAACTACTTTTTGAAATGTACCAGTACACCTATGCTACTTTTCCACGGCTGAGGCGCCATGCTCGTGCCAGTTCTGGTGTTGGTTCCAATGAACCGGTGAAACGATTAAGAACGAGCCTGCGTTTCCACCGCGCTTTGTGAGCTGCTCCTTTACGTATGAGTGTGGGTGGGTCCTCGTCTGGACACAGAAGCTGAAGGACACCAACGTGGGAGAACACGCTCCCCTTTCTTGTGCTGCAAACACATTTTATGGTCCAAACCAAACTACTGCAGCATCTGTGTGCAGCACAGAGGGAAATACAGCGATGAGCGCAAGGACACAAAGGAAGACAAGTACGCACTTGGCGTCCTTTTGTCTGTGATATGAACTGATACAAAGCAGGAGGTTCAGCCTTAGAGCCCAACCTAATTCACAGCTGTGAAAACCGCATTGCTTTTCTCCTGTAATACACACCATGCAGTGAAACAGCGGTAGAAAACTACGTTGAGACGGCAGACTCACGCCCTTCTGGCACTTTCGTCACACGTTCTTTTGGGGCCCGAGTTGAACCCATTTTTCGGCCGAGCACCGACTGCTTTTCCGGTGGAAGAACCGCTGAATGGTTCAAATGCTGGCACCGGCTCCAGAACCATGTCAATGGAAAAGAGGCCCTAGCAACAAAACATGTCCAGAGCATGATGCTAATACCACCATGCTTGACAGTTGGTACAGTGTTTTTAGGTTTGAAAGCCTCACCTTTACTCATCCAAACATACCTCTTGTCACTGTGACCAAAAAGCTTAGTCTTTGTCTCATTTAGCCATTGAACGTTTTTTCATAAGTCCTTTGGCTTCTCCATGTGGGCAGCTGTAAATTTCAGTCAAGTTTGATGGTGTTGGTTTTGCAAAAGGGGCTTCCTTTTTCTTTCTTGGTCTACATCTTCTCAGTCCATGGCTATGTAAAACTGGCTCACTATGGGCAGTGGCAATGGTGTTCCAGCAGGTTCCAGACCATGACAGGCTTGAGCCTTGGGGGTTCCTGGGTTGCTTCAGAACATCCTAATGTCGAGAAAAGAAAAACCAGAGGGGCAACAGAGGCCAGAAAACACAAAAACAAAACAAACAAAAAAAAGCTGCAGCACAAATCTGGCAAAAGAGTCCGAAACAAGAAATACAGGGAGCAAAAAAAAACAAAACAAAAACAACAACAACAACAAGAAAAACAGTCCAGGAGGCCGATCACGCTCCCAGCGGCGGCGGTGAGCACGAGTAGGCTTAGCGTACTCGAAGGGGACACAAAACATGAGAGAGCCCATTACCTTGAAAGAGCCATGCCTCAGAGCAGGGCACCCACCAGACTAATACCTAGGGCTGCAGTGTGGGCAGCTTTAGGGCCAATTCTAGCCAGGGTGACTCTGAGGTGGCTGAGGGGACCGAAGGACCTGAGAGGGAGGAAGGAACCAAAGGGACTAATGCTGAGGGGCCTGAAGCTACAGGGAGTGAGAGTGCAGGGGGAGCTGAATGAGCCAAGGGGACCGAAGCAGAAGGGGGACCCAAGGGGACTTGAGAGGCCAAAGGGACCGAGGCTGAGGTGAATGAAACTGTCATGATCCGGGGTTTGGGGTCCCTGCGATTTTAGTTTTTTCCTTTTATGGTCTGTTCTCGGGGTTTTCTTTTGTTGTGGGGTTTTGGTGTGTTTTTGTTCCTTGTCTCGTGTCTAGTCTGCGTCACTGTTCCCCTGAGTCACTTCCTGTTTTATTTTGATAGTCTCGTGTTCCCTGTGCTTTGTGTTTGGTTTTGCTCCCCTTATCGTTAGGTTCATTTGGTTCACCTGTCGTCCCCTAGTGTTTTCACTTGCCCTAATCCCCTTGTGTGTATTTAAGTCCTTAGTTTTCCTCTGTTCTTTGTTCGGGTCCTTGTCTTTCCATCCTTACTGATGGCCGCTGTGTGTTTGGTTTTCGAGTCTTCAAGTATTCAAGTTTTCAAGATTGCAAGTTTAGTTTTGTGTAGCTGGCCCTGCGTTATTCTGTAAATAAAGTGTCAAACACCATCCACTCTTGCCTGCGTCCTGCTCTGAGGTCCTCCCTGCCCTGCCTGCAGCACCTAGCCGTGACAGAAACCTGTGAAACTGCAGGGGGGACCAAGACTAAAGGAGCTAAGGGATCAGAGGAAGGAGTCTCAGGAGGGGCCCGAAACAGCTGACGAGGGGCACGAAACTGAAGCTGAGGGGACCCGAGGGACAAAAGCAGGGGCTGAAGAGCTAATTGAGGGGACTGAGGAAACTGAAGGAGCTGAGGAGAGATATTGTGGAACTGTAAGAAAGCAGTCCTACATATTTGTTTAGTATGCACATTGAAGGACATATCCTGGTCAAAAATGACTAGATTTCTCACAGTGTTACTAGAGGCCAAAGTAATGCCATCCGGAGTAAGATATCTGGTTTGACACCATGTTTCTAAGATTTGTGGGGTTGAGTACAAGAACTTCAGTTTGATCTGAATTTTGAAGCAGGAAATTAGAGGTCATCCAGGCCTTTATGTCTTTAAGACATTCCTGCAGTGTAACTAATTGATGTGTGTCATCTGGCTTCATGGATAGATAAAGCTGAGTATCATCTGCATAACAATGAAAATGTGTGCAATGCTTTCTAATAATACTGCCTAAGGGAAGCATGTACAATGTAAATAAAATTGGACCTAGCACAGAACCCTGTGGAACTCCATAATTAACCTTAATGTGTGAAGACACCCCATTTACATAAATAGGATTCAAACAACTGCAGCGCAGTGTCATTAAATAACTATGGCATGCTCTAACCTCAAGATCAGGATGCAAGTGGGCCGCTGACTTATCAGTTCAGAAACTCAAAACATTTTGAAGCTACGTTACATTATTGGAAGACAGGGCCTTGGAACTCCCCATTTTCAACAATGGTCGAAGTCATTGACAGAAGAGCCATGATCCAGGAAGAAATATGGAACGTGGCAAAAGAAGAAAGAAGATCAAGGAACTGGAACTACCAGAGAAAGTTGGGCACTCAGGTCACCTTCATAAAGTCTGTTTCTGATTGTTTGGTGAGACACATTCACACCAGTGGCTGCTGGAAGTCATTTTTTAGGTCTGCAGTGCACATCCTGTTCCTCCTTGGACAATGGAGCAGATACTGGTTGTGCTGATGGATTAAGGACTTTCTACGGCCCTGTCCAGCTTTCCTAGAGTAACTTCCTGTCTCCTGGATTCTTTTCCATGATCTTGAGGCCGTGCTGAGACACAGCAAACCTGGCAATGGCATGAATTGATGTGCCTCCCTGGAGGAGTTAGACTACCTGTGTAGCCTCTGTAGGGTTCCGGTATCAGCTCATGCTACCAGCAGTGACACTGACCCTAGCCAAATGCAAAACTAGTAAATAAATAATCAGGCTTCTGATAGTGAGTTAAAAGGTGGAGAAGAATATATTACAAAGAACAGGAAAGCAAAAAACACCTACTTCAATAATTATACACTTACAGCTCCATTAAACGGGACTAGTACCTCTTTTCCACTGAAGCAGTTGCAATAAGGAATAGATTCCTAGCATTTCCACCAAAATCTCTGTTGCCAGATTTTTAGTGGTCATCCTAATCCACTGACCTCATGGCAACTACAAAGCATCTTGTATGCCATGAAGTGAGAAAAAAACATTCTGCTAATCTTATTTTCACCAATCACAGTGAAATTAAAAAGAAAAAGATTAATTTAAATTGATTTATGAGGTCTAGCTGGTTCCTGAAAAATGGAATAATAAAGGTTCCACATTGTGAGTAAAATATTTGCAAACTTTAAAGATATTGTAGTTTCAGAAGTGTTTTTACTGTCTCTGAATTCAGTGACGCAACAAACCCGGAGCACTGGGGCCTCGTTCACACTATAAAAAACATCAGCCAAGTCTCAGGTGTGATTTTGAGGAGGGTCATGTCAACAGAGGTGAGTATGGCACAAAGACATGCACACAAAGGCTTGATTACCTAAAATTATTTTTACTGCTGTAGAAACATTACAAAAAGCAATTTCATATTGTGGAAACATCCTGACTTATCTCTTCGCATGATGGAAAAAGTCCTCATCTTTAAATGTTTACACCTTCAACAGCCACACTGAGTCACTACCACCCTCGAGCCCCCGGCATTGGGTCCAGCTACATTCAGCAAAAAGACCACCTGATACTACTGTGGACTAACATGGATGTAGCCTTTGTTGTGTTTTATTTGTGTTGCATCATTTTGCACTTCAAGAAATTTTTGACTATCACTGATTCATTGTTTGATGGCTTTTATTTGCGCTCTGACTTTAGTTTTGATTAGTGCAAATAACTCTGATGTATACTCTGCACAGTCAGTGAAAGGTGGTTCTGGAAGGAAACAGCAGGCCGAAGTCCGAAGACTCAAGTGTTCAGCTGATTTTAAATTGATTGTAGTTGTGAGTGGTTAGCCTACCCAAAGTTACTGATAGGCTAAAGTTTTGCTCATTGGCTACCCTAATGTGAAAACTGCTCTTAGAAAAACTGTCATGTCAAAATTAATATTTGGGCTTCATTTAAAAGGGTCCAATCTATTAGTGTCTGAAAATGTCTTTTTGGTTAGTAAAACTGAACCCTACCTAGATGGGTTCCTGGTGACCTCGTAGATGTAAAAAGGATTCATCTGTTCATTTGACTGTAATAAGAAAGTTGCACTTTAAGTCAATTTGTCTATTTACTATGTGCATTATTATCTTTATACTGCTGAAAACCATAAGGATAGCTCAGTTCATGAATTATAAATTGAAGCAAGAGTAGAGCATTTGTTGATTTCCTTCTGTTAAACAACAACAACAACCACCAAAAACAAACAAACAAACAAAAAAATCAATCTTTTCTTGAAATAGTGGCTGTGGAAAAACACGCTGACCAATCCCCTGGTAGGAAAATATAGTTTTATGTGGGCTGAAGTTTGAAATCAAGCCTCTATGACTCAGCAGAATTAGAGAAACTGTATCTGGATGCTTGGAGAGTCGGACCCTGAATGACCGTTTTTCCGTAACATCTGATGTATTTGTGTTTCCTTGATGATCAGTCAGAAATATGTACTCTTGGATGCAACTTTATTCCTTGAGTTTTATTTATTTTTTGCTGTTGATTGCAGAAAATTTTACAGTTTATTGTGTTAATATATGATCCTGAAACAGGACACGTAAACTATACTTGCTGGCCTCACATCAAATTTGTGTGTAGACTGAACCAATGTTTGAATTCTGTAAATTAAGAAAATATGAAATACAGGAGATAGGGTATAAAAAATGATAAAAAAGTCTGATAAAAACTGTATACACTATGGACAGTTTAGACAATATGACCAGTGTAGATGATGATGATGATGATTTTTGTAGATTTTAATCACCATCCGATATTCTCTGGTGTCGCTGGCATAGGGAACATGATCTGTGAAATGCCTCGTTTATCCTGATCCAGTGTTAGAATCCAGATAATGGAAAAATTCCCTACGTATGCTGAACTCGCGTCATAGTACAGGACCTGGACTCCACAGAGGTTTCACAGTTTGTCAGGCTAGGCAATAAAACAGGATCATCAAACTGCACATTGTGGATTGTGTCCTGTGTGGATGAAAACATCACCCAGCCCCCACAAAACTGGGATAACAAGGATAACTACGAAAATCAGAGCAGAAAGCTTTTTGGGTGGAAAGGTGACTACAGCCACTCAGAGGTAAACGCACTGAGGAAACTGATTGTGTGACTTGGGACAGATTTGCCATATTAGACACAACTGAAACTAATGAGGGTGAGTCAATGGAGGGTAATTAAAAACATCACCACAGGTCTATTGTCCTTCAAAAACACTTTGAAATTACTTTCCATCAGTGAATTTTTTCTCTCTCCTTTATCCCCTGCAGGCTGAAATTAACCCTGTGCACTATGGAAAACTGGACTTTAGCTGCAGATATCCTGCTCTTAGAAGGGTTAAAGGTCAGTCCAGACTCCTCTATTCCTGCCTTCATCCTCCTCCTTCTCATCTACATCTTCATCATGGTCTCCAACATGGCCTTAGTGATCCTGATCATGCTGGATAGGAGCCTCCACCAGCCCATGTATCTGCTCTTCTGTAACATGAGCATTAATGACGTGCTCGGGGCCACGACGATCATTCCACGTATGCTGAGGGATATTTTTATTCCCAGTTCAGATCGTTACATCCACTATGTAGACTGTGCCATTCAGGCTTTTTGTGCTCACATTTATGCAGGCGCCTCCCACACAATACTCATGATCATGGCTTTTGATCGCTATGTGGCCATCTGCAACCCTCTGCGATATGCCTCCATCATGACCAACTGGATGGTGGTGAAGCTGTCTGTTTCGGCCTGGGTGGTGGTCTTCATTATGGTTACGATCCTGGTGGGCCTCAGCGTGCGCCTGTCACGCTGCAGGTGGATCATATTTAACCCATTCTGTGACAATGCCTCCTTGTTTAAGCTGTCCTGTGAAAACACCCTCATCAATAACATCTACGGCCTTGGGTACACCATCGTCCTGCTGGGCTCCTCCCTCGGCAGCGTCACTATCACCTACCTGAGGATTGCCATGGTGTGTCTGAGCAGCAAGAACAAGGTGTTGAACAATCGGGCGGTCCAGACCTACACCACCCATTTGGCTATGTACGTCATTATGTTTGTGTCAGGCATCATTATGGTCATCCTCCATCGCTTCCCTGACTTGTCAGGCCACAGGAAGTTAGCTTCCCTCATGTTCCACCTGGTTCCTCCAGCAATGAACGCCGTTATCTATGGGATTCAAATAAAAGCGGTCAGAAGAAAAATGGTCATCATGTTTACGAGGAATGCAGTGAGTGTAACTGAGGGGAAGTGAATTAAATGCTAAAATGTAATAAAAAAATTCTTTTGCTGAAATTGTTTTTAACCTCAAATCTTGAGTTGTTACTTGTATTTGATTAAATACACACATGCACAGTTTACCCCAAAATAACATTTACAGACTTTCGCCTGGTCGTCCAAAATTTTTCTGCATAGCTTTCATGTGAATTTCCCCGTCATGGAGACATCAGCTATAGCAATGTCTGGCTTCTCTTGAATATATTGCAGTTAAAGTCCCAGTGTGCCCTGAGACCAGTTGGTGACTGCAACTATTCATCACTCAAAGAAAATTGTGAGTGGTTGCAGGAGGATTCTGGTCACAGGTACGTGGCATTACACCACTAAACCTCTTAGAATTGCTTTTGGTGTACAGCAGACTGCATCTGTCACCCTTAACTTGAATGGAAGAGTTCAACTTCCAACTACTTGATAACTGTAAAGAATTTACAGAAGAAGAAAAGCTACTGGCCTTCAACATAAAAGTTAAACCTTTTAAAACATATTGGCTTAGCTACTATTTCCAGAGATTATTATTACTTATCTGCATATTACAGGTGTTTCCCTCAGTGAGTGCCAGCAACCACTCACCAACCGGCCAGGGAATACCCATTATCCCCTGTATGTTTTAAACCAGTAACATCTGGTTTAAATGCAGCCTTTAACTGGTTTAAATCCTGTATGAACCTGACCAGGATAGGCAACAAGCACCAATACAAAATTACACGGTTACAACAAAAGCAAAAGACAAATGATTACATTTTTCAAAAAGTAAACTTTTTTGTAATGCTGTCCACATTGCCACTTCATTTAAAATGATAAGAGAGCAACATATATAGAGAATGAATACAGTATGTGAGTAGTTCTTAATCACAGCCTGATGACTGAGGAGGCCTGTATGCGTCACACTGGGTGTTTAGTGCACAACTGTCACTTTACGCCACCAGTTCAGTTCTACACACAAAACACATTTATTGTTATTTAGAAGGAAATGATCTATTATAATGGACTCACTCCTGCTCACACACACCCGGCAATCAGCAACCACCACATCAACATCCTCTCCACTCAGTGAGGCCTGAGGCCGGTTGGGAGCACATACACGTGAAGCAGGATGCAGTCCCAAGCAAAGATTTTTTATTATCCCAAATCGTGGGTTTTGTTTGTGGTAGGGTCACACACCTCACACTTAACTTTATTTTACCAGGTAAAATGTTTGAGAACCAGTTCTCATTTACAAATATGACCTGGCAAAGAGGCCCCAATAGAATCAGGTCCACTACACATACATAGATACATGTAAACATACCAAAAATAAATAACCCCACACCTGACCCTGACCCTGACCCTCAGCAGGAGATAAGTCTCAGATACCCCAAATAAACTGAGGAGTTCACTTAGCTTTTCTTTTGTGTTTCAAATGAACTCAGTGAGTGCTTTCATATTCAGCTGACCTCGTCTACAAATTTTGGAAAAAATATTTACAAACTTAAAGATTCTTTGTATCCATGATCTGAGTTCAGCGACGCAACAAACCCCGGAGCACCGGGGCCTCGTTCACGTTATAAAACTGGTGTCAGCCGAGCCTCAGGTGTGATTTGAGGAGGCGAGCATCAGACTCACAGACTCAGTGATGCTGCTGGCTGTTTGATAAGGTTAGTTTTTACTCCTTTAGAAATATTACAATAATCCCAGTCATGCTTTGCATAAATGCTAACATTTTTATGTTTTCTCATGCTGAAAGCATCTTTGTGCCTATTGACACATCACACCTGCTTCTGCCTCCTTTTGCTTTTATAATGTTGATGTTGTGTAGCATTGTAACTGTTTTTGTTCTGAATCATTTCCCCCTGCACCGGCTCCAGCTACATTAACCTAGTAGAAGGCGTTCAGTATGATCACTGTCACTGACTCGTGATTTGATGGCTTTTATTTGTTGTCTGATAGTTTTGGTTAGGTGTGAGTAAAATGCATGGACCGATGAAGGCTTGTTGTATTTTAAAGTTCTCCTTGGTGTCTAAGACGCTGGTCTTGTTCATTTTAACCTTATAGTTGTGCAGTTGTTGCTGACATGATTTGGGACACTTCTGGAGTGGAAAAGTTAAATACAAGCCTAAAGGTTTACGGGGTTAAACAGGCTAGTAAAACTCACTTTTACCTGAGTGTGTCTCAATAATTGAACTTCATTTAAACATCTCTGCTGGTGCTGAAAGCGGCTTGTTGGCACAGTGGTTTGCATTATCAGTGTGAAAGCTGTTCTGCCTGTTGCTTTCTCCCAAAGTCCAAAGACTGGAGCATTTTGAGCTGCTTTAACATTGACTGTGGGTGTGAGTGGTTGGTTTGTCTCTGTGTCATCTCTGTTCATTGTAAACTTGTGTTTGCTGCAATGGGCACAAGCCCCCTCCCCATGGTTTCTGGGAATAATGTGATAAAGCTAATGGTTTGGGTTCTCAGGATTTTTTTAAACAATCGTGTCATGTGACCTGAGGTTTTCATTTAACTTAAATTATGTGTGACTTCCCATGAGCCATAGTGATGAAACAAAGCTCCTGTATTGTTATGTGGGTTCAGGTATGAAAACAAATCTCCACAGGATTGAGTGATTCGTGGTTACACATCATGTCCCTATGACAGCGTCTTCAAAGTCAAAGTCAGCTTTACTGTCCAATCTGCAACATGTACAGGACATACACAGGTCGAAATTCTGTGACTCTCAGACCCACGGTGCAGCAATAAACAATAACTATAAACAGTAAACCTTTCACTAAACATCAGTAAACATTAGCATAATAAATGAGAAAAATATGACACTTTCCTAAGTGGTAAAAATATAGCACTATAAATATATAAAGTATAAAAGCATATAAAGAGGTCCTGGCATTGGCATCTGAGTAACGTGATGTATGCTGTAAAGTGAGTGTGCACAGTATATGTATGGAGACCCTGATAATCATATACAGTAAAGTGACATATAAACAGTGCTGTAAATATAACGGCAGTGTAAATGTAAAGAGTAGTGCAAACTGAATGAGCACATGAACTTGAGCGGTAAGAGGGGGAGGGGGAGGGGGAGGGGGAGGGGGGCAGAGCAGGCAGAGCGTTAAGCTTCCTGACGGCCTGATGAACGGAGCTGTCCCTCAGTCTGCTGGTTCGAGCCCGGAGACTCCTCCCTGATGGCAGCAGGCTGAAGAAGCTGTGCAGAGGATGTGTAGGATCGCCCTCCATGAGTGAGGCGGGTACTGTGTAGGTCATGTATTGAGGGAAAAGAGGTGCTGACGATCTTCTCAGCTGCTCTCACGATGCGCTGGAGGGTCTTACCACAGGATGCCATACATGCCCCAAACCATTTTAGTTTTGAGATTTTCCCACATGCAGGCAAGAAAACTTGTCTTTTTAGCATTACATTTTGATTTAAACTTTATATCTATATCTATAATAAAGTTACAAAGTCCAGTAAATCTGCAATATTACTTCACAGATTTCTAAAATATAACTGCAACAAAATAAAATGTTAAGATTTTTGCTGCAATACTTCTCTTTATGTGACACAACAGACCTGTATGAAGCTGCTTTTTTCCAAATCCAAAACAGAAAGCAGAAAAATAATCTGAAGAAACTCAATCATGAACAAAACTGTTCAAAGTAATTAAACAGATTAAGTAACCTAAATTTAAAAAATAATAATGAAAAGAATCAATTGAAATATTTTAAGTTTCTGGAATGTTTTCTTACTGAATGCTGATAAAATTACTTTTTTGATCACCTAAACTTAGCACAAAAATTAAGAAATTATGTATTTGGTTGATTATTTCTCAATTGTAGCAATGCTTCACGGCAATAAATCTTATACCGTTGGAAAGCCTGTTTATTTATTGGAGCCACATTTGCATTTTTGGGCTGAACAGTAGAGTTGAGGGTGTGGGTCTCACCCATGAAAAACCGGCCGTTTGGTGTCATTTATTGGATTGGATGATTGAAAGTCTGAAGAAATGAGAAACATTAGCAATTTAAACAATTTATTCAATATTCATTATTTAACAGAAGCAGAGTTGCAGTCTTACACGCCTCTCTGCAGCTTCTCTCCTCCTGCCATCCCCCCTAAACCCCATCCCCATAGAGACGGTGCCTGCTCCCAGACCACCAAAAAACAAACCTAAAATCAGCAGAAAACTGTTTAAGCATAAAAATTCAAAAACAATAAATAATATAGTTTCATCAACTGCACCAAAGAATAAAACAAACAAATGTGGATTATTAAACATTAGGTCTCTCTCTTCCAAGTCCCTGTTAGTAAATGAGTTAATAATTGATCAACATATTGATTTATTGTGCCTTACAGAAACCTGGTTACAGGAGGATGAATATGTTAGTTTAAATGAATTCAATTCAGTTTTATTTACATAGCACCAATCAATCAACAGTCAAAATGACCCCGTATAAGCAAGCACTTGGTGACAGTGGGAAAGAAAAACTCCCTTTTAACAACAAGAAACCTCTGGAAGGACTAGGGTCAGGGAGGGGCAGTCATCTGCCACGATCGTTTGGCGTTAGCCCCCAAGGACATTCATGCTGACGTGGTTGCTACATTAGGGGATGATGCTCCAGGTTTATCAACCGTGCAAACATGGGCAGCTGAATTCAACAGGGGTAGGGAGAGCCTTGAAGATGAGTGAAGGTCTGGACGTCCTACCACAGCCATCACCCAAGAAAACATACTATCAATGGAGAATACTATGCCAACTTGCTGAGGCAGCTGCAAAAGGCAATCAAGTCAAAACAACCTAAAAAACTGATAAAGGGGGTCTTCTTTCACCAGGACAATGCAAACAAGTCCATAGTTGCAACTGTGGCCTTGAGCTGGTTGATCACACTCCATATTCTCCTGATTTGGCACCATCTGACTATTTTCTGTTCCCCAACATGAAAAAGGGTCAGGATGAAGCTTCTATACCACAGGAATCCCAGCACTGCAGTACAGACGGAGGAAGCGTGTGGACCGCAGGGGAGACTTTGTTGGAACTCATTTGGTCAAGTTCGACGATTGCATCGTGGTCAGCCTGTGAACCTTTCAGCCCACCCTCATAGTCTACTTGTGTGCACCATCACACTTTTGTTTACCAGCTACAAACTCATGATCCTGTCTGACTTCATGTGAACATATTCTTTCATCAAGATAATCCCTACTCCATTTCACGTTCTGTCTATGCCATGGTAGACCATTTAGAATCCACTTCCAATGCTCATGGCCCGACCTCTCACCTGACCTCCTACACAGAAAATATACCTACCTGCCTTCCTTTACCAGTCATAGTCCCTGCTTTTAGAGTCCCTACTCTCACTTCTACACTCCTGACTGTCCTTGTCTTTTGCTGCCTCTGAGCACGCCTTTTCCTTTTTCTTTTCTTTTTCTGGAAAACAGAATTAAAGTCCATAACCCAAATCTGTGATTCACAGAGGCATCAAACATAAAAGCAGTCAGCAAAAGTAAACAACTTCAGCATGATGCATAAAAATGGAAACACCTCAAAATTGTTAAAAAAAAATTCAAACACGGGCAATAAAACAAACAGGAAGGTTAAATCAATGAGGACGAGGCAGAATTACAAAGAAGTGATGACAAACCAAAGGCAGTGAAAGTGAACAGTGCAGAGACCAGGAATAAAGACATGAAACAGGAAATGACTTGAACCAAAATCAAAAAACATGCCGCACATAATATCAAGATTTCACTTAACTTTAAAAACATCACCACAGGTCTATTGTCCTTCAAAAACACTTTGAAATTACTTTCCATCAATGAACTTTTTCTCTCTCCTTTATCCCCTGCAGGCTGAAATTAACCCTGTGCACTATGGAAAACTGGACTTTGGCTGCAGATATCCTGCTCTTAGAAGGGTTAAAGGTCAGCCCAGACTCCTCCATTCCTGCCTTCATCCTCCTCCTTCTCATCTACATCTTCATCATGGTCTCCAACATGGCCTTAGTGATCCTGATCATGCTGGATAGGAGCCTCCACCAGCCCATGTATCTGCTCTTCTGTAACATGAGCATTAATGACGTGTTCGGGGCCACGACGATCATTCCACGTATTCTGAGGGATATTTTTATTCCCAGTTCAGATCGGTACATCCACTATGTAGACTGTGCCATTCAGGCCTTTTGTGTTCAGCTTCATTCAGCTGTCTCTCACACTGTACTTATGATCATGGCTTTTGATCGCTATGTGGCCATCTGCAACCCTCTGCGATATGCCTCCATCATGACCAACTGGATGGTGGTGAAGCTGTCTGTTTCGGCCTGGGTGGTGGTCTTCATTATGGCGATGATCCTGGTGGGCCTCAGCGTGCGCCTGTCACGCTGCAGGTGGATCATATTTAACCCATTCTGTGACAATGCCTCCTTGTTTAAGCTGTCCTGTGAAAACACCCTCATCAATAACATCTACGGCCTTGGGTACACCATCGTCCTGCTGGGCTCCTCCCTCGGCAGCGTCACTATCACCTACCTGAGGATTGCCATGGTGTGTCTGAGCAGCAAGAACAAGGTGTTGAACAGCCGGGCGCTCCAGACCTGTGCCAGCCACCTGGCTGTGTACATCCTCATGCTTGTGTCAGGCTCCATTATCATCATCCTCCATCGCTTCCCTGACTTGTCAGACCACAGGAAGTTATCTGCCATCATATTTCATGTGGTTCCTCCAGCAACAAATGCCGTTATCTATGGGATGCAGATCAAAGTGGTCAGAGAAAAACTGTTTATTATCTTTATGAGGAATATAGTGACTGTGGCAGAGGGGAAGTGATTTGACACCTTTGGAGGTTTTTATTTTCAGCATTGGATTCATCATGAGTAGTGCTTTGCTGTACTTCCTTTTGGGTGTTAGTGAAACTGTCTTTGAAGGGGATCTAATGTTGTTGGACGGAGATGTGAGGGTTGCATGGTTGATTTGCTCACATTACGTAATTGCAGCAATAAATAAATAAATAAGAATAGTTACACACATCTTCACGTGTTAGAGCCCTGACTTCAGTTCAGGAAGTGAAGCTGGAGGAAGAGGGTCAGATTTTATTAAGATGCCGGTGTCATCTCTGTCCTTCCTGTCTACAACTTCTTTTCCTGCATACTTCTTGGCCTACTATGTATGTGTCTCCAGTCACTTAGGTAAGACATAGTGATGGCCAGATGAAGTCTCATGAAGCCTTGAAACTTTGCATCTAATTGGTTCAGTATAAGGTTATATTGAAAATTGCAAATAAACCTATCACCATCATGGGTGAGGAGGTGGAAACAGTAGACAGCTGCAGGTACCTGGGCGTTCACCTGAATGACAGACTGGACTGGAGGAGAAACAGTGATGCTATTTATATGAGGGGGATGAGCAGACTCTACTTTCTGAGGAAGCTCAGATCCTTTAATGTGTGCAGCAAGATGTTGGAGATCTTCTCCCAGCCTGTGATAGTGAGTGCCATCTACTCTGTTATTGTCTGCTGGGGGGGGGGCAGCAGCAGTGCTAGGTGTGCGAGCAGGATCAACAAATTGATTCGCAAGGCTGGAACCATCATTAGTCAGAATTTGGAGACGTTTCAGTCAGTGAGGGTCAGAGGTCACTGAACAAACTGCTGTCCATCATGGACAACCCATCTCGCCCACTTTACTCCACACCACACTGAGGCAGCTTCAGGAAATCATTCCTATCATTCTCCATAAAACTGTGTAATAACTCTTCTTTCTGTGTCAGGTCAACACACCTGTTGGGACATAAGAGCCCACACACACACGTCTGTATTATATCTTCTTGCAGCTGTCTTTCAGATTCATATTATATATATTATTTATTAATGCAATTTGCACAACTCTCCTGCACAATGTCAATTACATCTCTTTACCTACATTTTTATATATAGATGGTGCTTGTTCTCTCACTTTGATGTTTATTTATTGCAGATTGAACTATTCTCTTGCTGCTGCTGTAACACAATAATCTCCCTTTTGGGATCAATAAAGTTATCTATCTATCTATCTATCTATCTATCTATCTATCTATCTATCTATCTATCTATCTATCTATCTATCTATCTATCTATCTATCTATCAAGGGTTTATATATCAAATGAAGAAATGACCTTTTCTGCATGTATCTTTATGACTCTGTTATTGTAATCAATCCAGTCCAATATTTATAGAACTGTGATGTTTTGTTTGTTGCAATTTCTGCTGTTTTCTTGCCCAGATTTCTCTGGGAAAAAACAAAACATTTCATCTCAATGACTGTTTTTACCACGATGAATAAAGAATTTATTAAAGTCACTTCGCCAAAAATGTGATTGCAGCTTCTACCTTGTGACAGAAATGCTCTACATACCTTGATATCGTTCATGGTGTCCAACATTGGCCTGGTGTTGCTGATCATTATGGAGAGGAGCTGTGTACCTTCTCTTCTCTAACATGAACATCAACGATGCATTCGGACCCATGACCGTTCTCCTTCACATGCTCAAGGATGTCCTTACTCCAATGGCATGGCGCTACAGTCATTATTATGAGTGTGTCATTCAGGCCTTCTGTGCCCACTTTCATGGTGCTCTATATGAACATATGCAACCGACTGCGTTACGCCACCTTAAGCCTTTAATATCGGGCAATCGCTGCTGAAGCGCCGGTTTCCTGCCCTCACAAGCCACAACCAGCTGGTTAAGACGTATCATATCACTGCAGAGTCGGCTGATCAAAGGAACTTTGTGGCCTTTTTCACAATTGTGACCCTTGTGAGCCTAAATCCGCTTGTCTTGTTGCATACATACTGTTGTCAACCCATTCCCCTTTTCAAGCTCTCGTTCAAACATTCTCAACAACCACGTACACGGCCTCGGCTCTGCCATGGCCGTGATGGCCTGCTCGCTGTGCAGTGTGATGATCACCTACTTGAGGACTGTCATGGTGTGTCTGAGGTGGAAGAGCCAGGCCTGTGGACCTGTCCCACCCATCTGACTGTGTACGTCATCCTGCTTCTGTGAGGAAGCATTATCATCACTCTGCATTGTTTTGAGAATTTTGCAGACCACAGGAAGCTGGCATCCATCCTGTTCCATGTGGTTCCTCCTTTGAATGCTATTATATATGGACTTCAGATCAAAGCATTAAGAGAACAAATCACCATCATTTTTACAAGGATGAAATGGTTGCACCAGGACCACTTAATCACTTGCTATCTTTCAATGGTCGCTTGCTGATCCTTCATCCGAGTCTTTTCTCACTTCTCAGAAATTAGGGACATTTTTAGCTTTTGCCTGATGTCACTGTTGCTGGAGTCAGGGTTCAATTATTTGATTTCTTTTTATTTCACCAAAGCAGATTCAAAACTGGACTCTATGGAGCCAATGAAGTTCAAAGGACTTACTGAAGCTTGTTGAGTTGACTCTTAGGATCAAACAAATCATATTCCTTTCCAAACTCTTAAAAATATATGACCAACCACGTCATTATTGACCCATTAGATTGTTTTTAGCCACATGCTAAATAAACAAATACTTGGAAACTATAAATTATTACACTCCAAATGAAGTCTCATTTATTTTGGAATTGCAGATTTTAATCTTAGTGTTCCAAGTATGTGAAAATTCCATAATAAGGGACAGATGGTAACTTGAACTCAAACCCTAATCCTAGATGATGCTGTTGACCTGGTGGAGACTAAGAGGTTAAGTCCTGTATTAAGCTTACAGGTGATGTCCCCTGTTAATCTGTAAGAACCCAGCCATTTATAGGTTATTTTTATCAGTTCAGCTGATATTAATATAAAACCTGTGATTCCTTCTGCAGCTGCAATGCATAAAAGCTTTTACTTTCATGGTTTTGAGATGTGAATTTTGTAGAGTTGTCAAGCATCTAACCTGTCAAAATCGTTAATAAACTCTATATCTTAGGTTAGATGACATTAGACGGCTTTATTGTATCATTAATGTACAATGGAGCAACATGTAGTAAGCCTCTAACCAGAGGTGCAGAGCAGTAAATGAGTTGTATAGACAGTATGTACAGGAACTGCAAATATACAGAATATGTGGAATAAAGGACATTAAGGTTAGGTCTAATTATTGGTACCGTCCAGTTAAAATAAACCTACGATGGTGCCCCCGGAAAAGACTGAAGAAAAGTTGACCACAGGGACGTGTTAGACTAAGGCGTGTCCTGTAATTAGCATCAGGGGCGTCTGCTAACTTGTAATCAGTCAGTCTGCCTGTTTAAAGGGTGAAAAGCCATCACTGTGCTGTTTGGTATCACGGTGTGTACAGCAGTAAACATGGGCCACAGAAAGCTAAGGAGAGAGCTACAAGATCATCTCTAAGGGGCTTGATGTTCCTGCGACCACAGCTGCACATATTATTCAGAAGCCTAAGGTCCACAGGACTGTAGCAAACCTCCCTGGATGTTAGAGTAGCTTTGCCTGATTCGCAGTTCAGAAGAATCCTCCTTTATCTTAAACTGGGCTTTAGTGCTGCCCTTGAGTTTTTTTCATACAGTTACTTTATTTCATACATTGGACTAACAAAGAAATTCATCGACTGAGATGAGAGAACTAGTACAAAGTTTTAACTAATTTACAGGCCATAAATTAGCATTCAGTATAATTATTGACACGATGACCCCTGTAATTAAAACATCATAGTTTAATAAAATAAGCCTTGTGTGAGACAGCTGATCAGGACACAGTGCTGATGTCCTTTGTGGGTAACACGGCAGTCGGTCCGAACCTGATCAAAGTCCTTCTGATAGATTTTTGCAGCTCTTTGTTTCTCAGACTGTAGATCATTGGATTTAGGAAAGGAGTCAGCGCAGAGTACAGCACAGACACAATGATCCGGCCCTGAAACATAATCACACATAACGCTTTATTCATCTTTTGTAGTGTGGGGGATAACATTACTGGTCCATCTAATATTAGCCTGAATGGTTTGAATGTTGATACTGCACAGTTCTGAGTAAAAACTATCATGACTTTATTCCTGAAATTTAAAGCAGAAACATTATAAAAGAGACATGACTCTCAAAGAATTATGAATTGAAGCATATAGGTGAATCTGTCCCAGCCTTCCTGCAAAGAGCCAATCAACAGCTAACAGGGGAAATATCTGAAACAGCTGTGTTGTTGCACTGATGCACCGACCTGATAAAGTATGTAATAGACATGCCGGCCCAATGTGTAGATTTCATGCTTTGCCTGTTGTAGGCGTCCACACCTAGGACAGGCAAAGTGTGACATGTACATGGTGGACCGGCATGTCTGTCCTGTCACACTGACACAAAGAACCCTGTGGAGGGCTCTGGATGAGCAAACAAGTAATCTGCAGATGTTCATGGCAGACAGGAAATGTAAACAGCTGATAGTGTGCACATTGCGTGCACTGTGTGACCTGATAGAGTGTGATTTTTGCAGACCACAAGCAGATCACGGAAAATTCTGTGGAGAGGTGGTGGACGTGTGCATGCAGATGGCTGACGTTTGCGGAGAGCTGACATGCTGAGCACGTGTTGCAGATGGCTGCGTTGGAAGGATGTACTGACAGTGGATGTGGGGGAGTGACTACGGCATCCGCTGCCGGTCCACACCAAAAATGATTGTGGAGGGTCACAGAAGGCCCACACTGAAGGCATTTTCACCATTTTTTTTAAGTCTACATTATCCACCACCTTCAGCATGACTGAAGAACTGAAGGACTGCAGAGTGGTAGCACGTGTTCAATCCTTAGCACACTGAACACATGCATTATGGAGGCAACACGTGCACTGCGGACTCAAAAAGTGCACGTCATGTGCATCCTGTCCACAACTGTCTGCTGTGTCTGGAGCCAAAAACAAGGCGGCACCTAATTTTAGAAAATTTGTTCTGTGGACATGGTGGGTATCTGCGGAGCACTGCAGACATTTAGTGTTGTCTCCGAGTGTGGCTGTGGACCATTATCTCAGCCCTCCACGGCCGATCTGATGTCAGTGTGATACAGGTTTAAGGTCTCACAACCATTTCAGCTCCATGGTGGAAGATATATCCATGTATCATTGCAGTAAAAATGCAGGTAAATGTACTTCTTGTTTTTCTTGGTTTACTGTATCCATAAAGTGAATTAATATGGCAGTTAGCAGTTAATGCTCTAGGTTGAGTCCCAAATGAAGCCACAAGTAGAACTTACAGAGAGAAAAGATTTTTAAACCTTATTCTGGGAAATGTCACCAAACTTTTGATGTTACTAATGAGGTTACCTCTTGAGCTTAAAGTCAGTCCTCTCACTGTTTTCAGAGGAACATATTTGTTTGTTTGTTAAGCCACTCACATATGAATCATTCAAACATTAAAAAAATGCTCCTATTTCAAGGGATGAACCAGTGCTGTGTCTACACATAGAGACAAGTTAACACACAACCCATTTTTAAATTGTATTTCTAGGCACTTTGTTACCAGCAGCCTGTTGCAAAAACATATAATTTATAAATAACATATAAATTGTAAAGCGTCTTTGGGTGTATTGAAAAGTGCTATATAAGAGCTTCTATATTATTATTATACTATACTATTATTATTATTATTATTATTATTATTATTATTATAATTTGTTCCCATTTCTGTCGTTGAATCTAGAGAAGATGCCAAAGATAACACAGTCTGGCAGATATAAAATTACTATACTATTTGTGCACAAACAAAGTGATTTCCAGTGAAATATTAGCTGAAAACTTGGTAACTGTCCGCAGCACCAACTGCAGCGTGAACACTGAAGCCACACTAACTCAGGAGCCGACCTGCTTCGTTGCCTGTTTTAAGGTCAATGGGTCCTTTAACTTTCTCAGTGTCCTCCTATCAGCTGACCTTTCCTGGTCAACCAACCCTACTGCCACAGGGAGGAGAGCATGTCAGAGACTCCATTTTCTGATGGTAATTAGGAAAAACCTGAGATGAGACTCATTTCATTCTACTGTGCTGCAGTTAAGTTATTCTAAAACACTGCTTATGAGTGTGGTATGCAGACTGCTCTCTAGCAGGCAAAAAGGTGCCACAAGAAGTGGTAAGAACAGAGGTAAAGATCATTGGCTCCTGGAGGATACTGCCATCTCTCACTACCTCAGAAAAACATCATCAGGAAGTGCTCTCACTCCGGTCATCATCGGTTCAAACTGTTTCCCTCTGGGTTTAAAGCACACCACAGCACTGAAACTGCACTTTTAAAAGTTTTAAATGACCTTTTAACTATTACTGATTCAGGGGACTCTGCCATTTTAGTACTCTTAGACCTTAGTGCTGCCCTTATATCTCGCCTGGAGCGCTTTGTTGGAATCAAAGGGACTGCAATGGTTTAAATCCTATTTAACAAACAGAAAATTTACAGTTAGGCTGGGAGATACTTCATCCTCTAAAAGCCTGTTCTCGTGTGGGGTGCCCCAGGGGTCCATTCTTGGCCCAGCCCTTTTTTTGATTTATATGCTCCCCTTGGGCTCAGTTTTTTTTTTATTTTTTTTTTAAAACATTGCATCTGTTTCACTGTTATGCAGATGACTCACAGATCTATCTGCCACTGAAATGAAATTCTATGAGTCCTTTGAAGGCCTTACTCAGTTGTCTGGAAGAAGTTAAAAATGGATGGCTCTAAACTTTTTTAATTTGAATGAGCAGAAAAGTGAGGTCATTGTGTTTGGTACCCCTGACCTCTATGATCTCGACCCACATTAATACTGTCATTAAATCTAGCTTCTTCCATTTTCGGCTACTCTCAAAGGTGAAACCACTTCTCTGTTTCACGGACTTTGAGAGAGCAGTCCACGCCTTCATTTCATCCCAACTTGACTACTGTAATAGTCTCTAAACGTAAACGAGACTGCATATCCTCCATCTTAGCATCACTACACTGGTTACCAGTCAGTTTTAGAACTGATCCTAAGGTTTTACCGTTTGTTTTTAAGGCGCTGCATGGGTTAGCGCCTTTTTACCTCTCTGATCTTATAAGCCTGCATACTCCCACTAGGTCACTGTGGGAGGTCACCAAATATTGACTTACAAGCTAGTTAGAACAGTATATAAGGCAAAAACATTGGTTTTGCCTTATATACTGTATTTTCATTTATGTTTTTCAATAAATTGCTGCATCTCTTTCCCATTTTTCTAACAAAACAGAAAGAAATGAGGGGTCACTCCAGACGTTTGCATAGTACTGTATGTGAGCTACTAAAAAGTAAAAAAGTAAAGGTCGTACCTCTGGTGAGAAGTTTCCCACTCGGTAGGAAATGTAAACAAACGAGGCTGCAGTATAAGAGATGGACACCACAATCAAGTGGGCGGCACATGTCCCGAACGCCTTCAGCCTATGAGCGACACTCATCCTGGATATGGAGACGCCAATCATTATGTAGGAGGAGAGGATGAGGACGCCTGTGCTCAGCAGTGCCACCATTGCAAAAGAGAGAGACACAATGTCATCCAGAGAGGTGTCACCACATACGAGCCGCCTTACAGAAGAAAGGTCGCACCAGCCGTGTTTCACCACATTCGGGCCACAGTAAGGCCTCCAAACGGCCATCAGAGTGGCAGGCAGTGTGCAAACTGCACCAAATCCCCAGGCTCCTGCAACAAGAAGCAGCTGGATGGGCCGGGTCATGACGGCATTGTAGCGCAGAGGGTTGCAGATGGCCATGTAGCGGTCGTATGCCATGACGGTGAGAATGGCACGGCCGGTAACAGATAGCTGAATGAAGAAATACATCTGGAGGAAGCAGCCTGGGACAGAGATGGTTAAGATATTTGTCAGGAAGCCAGACAGCATGTTGGGGATGGTGGTTGTGGTGTAGACCGTGTCCACGAAGGAGAGGTTGCAGAGGAAGAAGTACAGTGGAGAGGAGAGCTTTGGATCAGTCAGTGTCTGCAGCAGGAAAGACAGAGATGGCCATCAACACAGCAACAGCAACATCTTTATCACACTGAAACATTATTGATTAAAGTGCCATCTGTGCTCCGTACCACAAAGATGATCATGCTGTTCCCTCCCAGGATGACGATGTAAATCAGTAACAGAATGGCAAAAAGGATCATCTTTTTCTCACTGAGGTTTGCGAGGCCCTGGATGATAAAGAACGGGACACCGCGAGGATCCAGGGTACCGTTGACGGAACTAGATCTGTGCTTGGTCGACAAAGGCGAGTGCAAATCTGAAGGAGAAACAGAGGCCATCAGGCTTCATCAGAGGGGTTCAAGTTCAAAAGGTCAGGGTTAGTTTGTGCTGCTGATATGATGTACCTATGATGTCATCTGTCATGGCACCCACTGGTTAGGAAAGTCGCACTGGGTGTTTTTTGCTGTTGTCATCATGTTTTTTTAAAGTCAGGAGGAGGCTTCATGCTTATGTGGTAACAGCATCATACCCTGCTTTATCCTGCTCTACTCTAATGGGGCCAAAATTTTCATCAGGATGAATTTAATAAGACTTGAAACTAGCGACTGAGACCATAAACTCATTGAGTGTTTACTGAGCTCATAAATTATGATAGCAGTCGTTTCCCGTAGACTTCATTATCACATTTGTAACCAGAGGAATCAACCCCTGCTGGCATGTAGAAAAAAGGTACCTCTGCATCGGCTGCTCTTCAGAATTATTATCTATGACCATCTTTTATGTGCAGCACATGTTTGGCAAACAGATCAAATTTTTTACTGACAGTTTAACAAAAATGTCCTGAAGCTGTGACGGAGGCAGAAAAGTCTAACATCTAAAATTCTGTGTGCAACAGCTTCAGCATGTTAATAGGTTTTTCTACAGCACTGAATAAAACTAACATTAAATCATTAAAACTATAAAGTTCTGCAGTGCTGGTCATATCTTTACCAGCTTTATGAAGCCACCCAAACAAGGGCACCAGAAAAGTCTAGACCAGAAGTCAAAGTGCTGACGTCCTGTCGTTTTTAAAGTCAGTCGGGGTGTTTGTAATCGATACAGAAATAGTAATCAAAGATTTCAGACTGCAGCAGCAGTCCTGTCAGATCAAAACGATGGTGAATGAAGAAGCAGATTCAGTTTTGTACTGTAGCAACTCCAAGCAAGCAGTGACTTCTAAAAGTTAATGTTCATGTTCATGTTGTTAAGATGGAAGGGAAGAGGCCTTGTGGCAATCATCATTGTTATTATTTTTAATTTTATCAAAGCTTTAACTGTCTAAGTAGAAATAACTTTTCATACATTTTATTTTCTTATATGGTTCTATGGTTTCCATATTGGAAAACATTTGACATTTATTTGATCAAGAAAACGTAGTTTCATGTCTGATTTCATTATGTATGTATATGTGTTTTTAACACAAACAAACAAAAATATTTTGATGCCATGTGGTTAAAGTTAGGGAATCACACATGATGACTTAAAGCTCAGAGCTAAAGTTAAATTCAGTTTGTTTCACACATTTCACTCAGTGATCTAAAATATCTGAAAACTATTTTTACAGAGTTACAGTTATTTGTCAGACACGACACTCTGAGCAAAATTTTTATGTAAATCCATAACTGTGAGTTTTCCTGCTGACAGATGAACCAAAACACTCACATTGGTGGAGGTAAATTTGAGCACCACCCTCACTGTAAAATATGATATAACAAATATGATGCACACTCATTGTATCAGAACTATAAAGTAACTAAGCCAACTTAAGAGGCGCAAATTATGACTTATCCAAGCAGGATGAGTCACATGAACATTATAATTTTTTTTTGAGTTGAATTCACTTATACAACCTCAGTTTATCACATTTTAAAATAAATAAAAAATATCAATATGTCACTGGAACAAAACTGAAGCATAATTCATTTTTGCCATTCACTGCACAGTGAACATGAACGCTGACCAGACTCATTCATCTCTTCAGAGGTCTCGGTCATGGTGGCCTGTCAATCAAAGACTGAAAACCACATCACGCATCCATAAAAATCAAAGTCTAAATCCAGCACAGCTGATAGATCGATCCCAGATTTAAACCATCCTCAGAAAACCCAAAACCTGCTTCTAAGTGAAATAAGGGTGCAGAACTATACTGAGGACAGATGACTCAATCAAAGTTTAGTTCATTTCATTTGAATTAAATATGCAAAAACTGAAAGAACACAGCACAAACACTAAGAATAAATTTGTTGTGTATATTATTTTCCGTCCTCTGTCCTTTGGTCTGCATCAGAGGGTTCCAGTCCAAAGTCCAAAGCTCTAAAAGCAATCAATTTGCAAACAATAACAGACTAAATCAATTCTAAATCAATTTTACCAAAGTAACACTGTTACTGCCTTCACGTGTTTCTGTTTCAGGTGAACGTCAGAAGAAGGTTTTGATTGTACACCAGTGACTCTTTGATTTAAAGGAGAGAAACACTCACAAACCTCTGTGACTCTGGAGCGCAACATCAAGCATCCACAGCTCCATCTCTCCTCACCAGACAGACAGACAGGTGAGCAGGTGAGCAGGTGAACAGGTGAGCAGGTGAACAGGTAAAGAAGGAAAAAGTTGGCTGTAAAACGACAGAGAGGGCAGAAAATTGTGATCTGTGCATAAAAAGATTAAAAAACTGCAGAACACAAGCAACAGTCCCACAAATCCTGCTCTACAAAATATATGAAAGTGTATCTCTGTAACTGAGGCTGGAGCACACTGCTCCACATTCCGCCTTTTCAAGAATATCTCACCCTTTCTCTGACTATAATGAGTGACCAGAGACTTTTAATTAGACCAAGTTGCATCAGATTGTCTGAATTAAAAGTGTAATAAACAAAAAAGCAAAGGAATACCAAAGGGACTCGTTTTTCTGCACCTTTGTGGGTTTAAACACAGGAAACAAACATAATTGTCCTTGTTGCCAAGGTAACAAACACCTGCTTCAAAAGTCTTGTTTAACCTCCTCATTTAACCTCCGTGTGTGTGTGTGTGTGTGTGTGTGTGTGTGTGTGTGTGTGTGTGTGTGTGTGCGCGTGTGTGAGGGAACATATTTGATAATGAGAGTGAGGGCGCCCCCCCCAGAAGCCAGAGGCAGACAGAGAGGCCCAGGAGGTTGTCTGAAGACCTGAGGCCACACATCTCAGTGACAAAACCATGTCTGTGAATCCTAATGAATGAAGCCTTGGCTGACATTCCCACCTTCTCCCCTAAGAATGAATCCACGCTCCGAAACAACCAGCTCAGAGACTGTTTGATAAGGTTCACTGAGACTCTTTGACACCGAGTTGTTTCCAAATCATCGTGGTACCTCTCACATGGAAATGATGAGAGATGAATAGAAACAGAACTGTGTGAAAGACAATCAACCATCAGATCATTTTAAAATGAATCAGGTATGTGAGGAGCACACAGCCTCTGTGGACATCAACCACAGAGGCCAAGAAACTCCTTCCTGTTTCCAAAGTAATCCATTACTTTACTGTGTCTCCCTGTAGAGTCCTCCGTGTATCTCCTCGAGTCCTTGCTGTTGTGGTGGGGCTCCTGTGGAGTTGTAGGTGTTCCCACAGATCAGCACAGGCCTCCGTCCCTGTGGGGAGGACCTGCAGAGCGTCTTTGTTTGTTTCGGGCCTTTCTTGGGGCCTGGCACACGGCAGTTGGGAGCAGACGCAGCACAAGGCCTCGGGTGGTTTTTGCTGCTTGAGTTTCTTGAAGTGACCAAAGTAGTCACTGAGATCATTCGGGTGATCCTGTAACAGATTTGTACCCTCCCACAGTCTCCTGGTGTCTCCATTGCCTTTGTGGTTTCCATTGCCTTTGTTGCCAATCTTATTGCCCGATTTGAGGCTGAAAATGGGAGCGTCTGTCTTTCAGCACGGCTCGTGCCTCAGCGGTCCTCATTCGCCCTTGTGGTGCATTTTATGACATCTTCCATACATTTGCAGGTGTAGCCTGATACAGCCTCAGCGTGCGTCTCAGTTTCTGTTCCAGGTCCTTGATGGCAGCCTCTCTGAGCACTGACCAGCCTGTGCACCCAAAGAGGTCCTGCTAGGAACTTCTCACTGCTGGAATAACATCTGCTGCTCCTCCAGCTGCTGCTGCATGAACATAGATTCATACAGACTCTATACATCAAATTATGGTCTGTCTGATGGTCTACTGATCAGAGTGTGTCAGCTTCTGTCGAATCAGTCTGCATCAGTGATGATCTTTGCAGCCTTCAGGATCATCATGGATTCATGGTTCCTTCAGGTCTGCTGGATGATGGAGGGAATTTTACTGTAGTCACAGAAATCCAGGGAGGAGGAGGGAAGGAATCACTATGGATCACAGCAGGAAATATAAAAAATAAGATGGATTTCCTTTTATGGGCTATGGGACAAATTTACTGAGGGGAACAAATGGTTGTGATGCTGCAGTTGCAGTAATCCACCAACAATGAGCTATAATTAGACAGACGCAGCCAGTTCACTTCAGTAATAACCACAATCACTGACAGCAGCTCAGAAACCAGCAGCGCCGAAGAGGAAGCTGAGGGAGAGAGTGATGAAGGAGCCACAAGGATCCAGAGGAAGTTCAGGCTCGCTCAGACAGGAAGAAAACATCAGCTCTGCTGATAGAAGCTGCTGGGACTGTGAGGTCCTGAGGGCGGAGATCAGGTGGAGCTCAGGGTTTATCTCCATCATTACATCATCTAAGTCCTTATTGATCCTCCTAGCTACCTTTCCTCTCAAGGAGAAGAGTTTATGAAAGGGACATAGGAGGGATTTTGGAACGCACCCTCGGCTTTTAACACAACTTCCGCTTGCATCCTTCAAAATAAGAGCAGCTGGGCCGATCACTGCACTCTTATAGATTTTCTTTGCATTTCTTTCACCACTAATGATATTGATCATCATTATTTTTATAAAAAACATGACGATGATGTGCTGCGTGTGACGTATATGACATGTACCGTGTCACAGTGCTTATATTTTGAAGGCGATGTTGTGTTTCCGTTAGTGACGAACCGAAAGTAACAGCAGTCCTCCGGTAACATCCGGTGTGCGTTCTCGTCGGATTTTCAGGTGTTTCTCAGCTGTTTCCACTTGAACAGGTGAGTACGGACGTGTGTGTACGGTGAAACAGTGTGAGTGTGTTACAGTGTGAGCGTGAGCAGAGCTACTGCGGTCAAGTGAACAAATATTCAGTCTGTAGTGATTATTGAGATGATCATCCATCCAGCCATTCTTTTCCGCTCATCCTATTCAGGGTCGCGGGGTGGGGGGTGGGGGCTCTGCAGGCTGGAGCCTATCCCAGCTATCATAGGGCGAGAGGCACGGTACACCTGTACAGGTCGCAGGCCTGTCGCAGGTCTAAAAACAGAGAAACAGAGAGAATCACAGATTACCCTAACCCCACTGACTGCATGTTTTTGGACCCTCTGCAGATTTAATGATGCCTCAGCTTTTCTATGTGCACGTGTATCGTGTGTCGGGCCAGGTTAACTGTGTGTTCATAGTACCAAACATGTAAAGATAAAGTTAATTCCAGCAGTGTGTCAACACAGTGGAGTTCAGCCTGGGTTAAATAAATAATTACAGCAATGACAGAAATGATAAATACCAAAGTATGATAATCTCAGCTGATTAGACTGAATATTTAGAGGCTTTGTGTTTATTTTTTCTGAAATCTGCAGTAATATTACACAACAGTAACTGTTCAGAGCTGGGAGTCACTCTGCACTGAAATCCATTCAAAATTCTTCTTCTGTTTCTGCTGCTGTTGTGGTCTCCAGGTCTCTCCTGTACCATAGTTTCTGGAGGAAAAGCACAACAAGGCGTGGCCGACTTCAGCTGACCGCAGAGCAGAGCTGCAGCGTGAGTGTCGCACACATCCAGCTGTCCTAACGAGCTGCACATGTTTCCACAGAGGATCCAACAGCCGCACTGAAACCTGCTCAGGTGTGTCATGAAGCTTCCTGTGAGCCTGAATCATCCCAGCAGACTGTGAAGTGTTGGAGCTGCGCTACACGCTGAGCCACAGACTGACCTGAGATCAGTCTCAAACTGCTCTCCTCATGTTCACACATGGATCTAGATCCAGGTCCTAATCCAGGTCTGACCGTGGTCCTCCTGGGGAACTGTGGAGTGGGTAAAAGTGCTTCAGGAAACACCATTTTAGGTCGAGCGGCGTTTGAGTCGAAGACGTCCTTTAAGGCTGGAGAGACCGAGATCAGAGAGGAGACAGGACAAGTGTTTGGGAAGCAGATCCGAGTCATCGACACTCCCGGAATACTGGGATCAGAGGGGCCCATCGGGAGTTGCTGTCGGGACGTCCTCAGTTCCTCTGGCCCTCATCTGTTCCTGCTGGTGGTTAAAACGGATCGATTCACTGCAGAGCAGGAACGGGGCGTGGAGGCCGCACTCGGAGCGGTCGGAGAGCAGGGCTTCAACCGCTGTTTCCTGCTCTTCACAGGCGGAGACACCTTGAAGAACACGTCTGTGTACGACTTCATCAACCAGGACTGGCAGAGTCCACTTCCAGGTGTGGTCAGGAGGTTCTCGGGGAGGATTCACCTGTTTAACAACGAAGACGGAGGAAAAGAGCAAGTCCGAGAGCTGCTGCTGAAGGCGGGACTCCTTCGTGGGTCACCAGGTAACACAGGAAGTAGGGCTGCTCAATTATGGAAAAAATCATAATCACAATTATTTTGGCCAATATTGAAATCACGATTATTTAACATGATTACTCACTGACTTATTGCACTTAAAGAACAGCGAATACCTTGAAATCTAGTTTATTTCTACAATCTCTTTAAAATAAATACTAAATTTTAAATAAAATACTGACTATATAAATAAAATGTAAAAATATATATAAAAAATTGCAGTTATAAATGAATACAGTATAAATTGAAGAAACCACGTGGTGTTTTATCTGCGGTGCGGCCGACAGAAACAAATAAAACATCGGGACTTTTTTCCCTCCTGGGTCAGATTTATTTCCGGTCTCTAGTTTTTCCACTTCTTTGATCATTCCCTCGTGTCAATTCCGATAGTTTCGGCAGTCTCCCTACAGGAATTTGTTGGCATTTTTATTAATGCTATTGATTGTTATTAATGATTATTATTCCATAGATTGAGATGATTATTTTTATTCTGTCACTCGGGGAAAAGGAGTCGGAAATGCACAGGATGAATCTGCGGTGCTGAACAGGGCAGTCGGAATCATTGTGGGCTGCGTTGACCTGACGCGTTGTTACATTTCTCTGGAGGTGCACGTCAGCTTATGCCAAAAAAACCAACAACAAAAACAAAATACAACAAAATGTCAGGCTATGCCGGAGGTTACTGCGTCGAATTCAGAGGGTTTTCCGATTATGGCGTAAGCTCCGCAAAGACCCGATGCAGAATTCAATTAATTGCAAAGCCTTAACAGGAAGTAAACACACTCACACAGACTGTATCCTCAAGATGGTCTGTGAGGTCACATGTTTCTCTCTGTGTTTGTTCCTGCAGCTGTTTGTGTGGCTTCAAAGGTCAGGAGGGTCCTTCTGATTGGCCCTCTTGGATGTGGGAGCAATACGTAACTGTTGAGGCCACAGATAA
>JAMQGT020006754.1:0-32500 GCA_024447675.2 Pterophyllum scalare
TGTGAGATTGTTAGAGGAGAAGGCTCATTTGTCTCAAATGCGCCATTATACTAGAGATGCATCATCTTCTGAGCATACGCTGCTACTTAGAATCTCTTCCTCTTTGTTCCACACGCCATGGTTCAACACCTTTCTGTGTGTGTGAAAGGAGTGGCCGAAGCTACATGCTTGCATGGTTGTGTGTGTATGTCTTATTAGTGCTGTGCAGAACCTCTGAATGGGAAATAAAAAAAAAATTATAATAATAGGTAGAGATTAGCGCCATGTGTACACTGTTCTGTTTAGGCCCGATGAACTTAACAAGATGCAAATTAATAATTCCTCATTATCTGAGTTCTTTATGTCAGAATTGCTGATCAAATCAGCCAGTTGTCTGGTGTAGTTAACTGTTAGTTTAAATACTGGGTGTATTCGAATAAATGCTTGCTCTTGTTTTTGAAGTCCTATGATGTCTTCTTCTTCTTCAAGACATGTGGCTATTGTGTTGCTGTTGTTGACAGTGACATGTTAAAGATAAAATCACAAAAATAGTCTTAAGAAGAGTTTCTCAGACCGTGGGTACTATGTGGAAATGTAGCAAAGCTCTTTTGAGTGAGATTCTGTGATAAAGCTTCCTGTCATGCTGAGAATGGTCTCTTAACAATGCCCCCATCCATAGGTCATGAGGGGTCACAGAATGGTTTAATGTATATAGTAATAATAGGAAAATATATGATATGGCCTTTGCACTAAAAGGCTCTCAACCTAATTAAATACAATTTGGAATCCAAACTTTAAACTCCATCTGTTCATCCATCCATCCATCCATCCATCCATCCATCCATCCAGACCAGACATCTGCATTGTAAGATACATTTTTTATTGGGTGCTGTCTGGAAAAAGTTCAGGGATGTTGATCATATATATATATATATATATATATATATATATATATATATATATATATATATATATATATATATATATATATATATATATATATATATATATACATTAGGTAAATAAAATTAGGTAAATACCATGTCAGATGAATAAAAGCAGGTGACATATAACATTGTCATTTTTTATTGAACAAAAACTCAGCTAAAATACAGAAGCACTGTGTGACAAACTGAAGTACAACCCATGATTCAACAGCTTATAGAATCACCTTTAGCAGCAATAACTTGAAGTAAACCAGACAGCAAAGACTCCAGGGCGGATCTGCCTTCAAGTCAGCAGATCGGCCCCACCCTGTCACTCATTTCTGGCCCTCCGGACAGGATCCAAACAGAAGCTCCCTGCTTTTTCTTTTTTTTCCCACTTTCAAATGTTACAGCTGCTCTCGCCTAGACTAACTGCAGGTAAAGTTAAGCTAACACAGCCTGTTTGGGGTCTCCACATTCAAATCTTAAAGTATCCATCAGATTAAAATGGGTCTCATTAGTTCAATTATTGTTATTTAAGAGTTTGAACACCAGTTTTGACAGACAGTTGATTATATTTTGGCCATAAAATTATGCTGATTGAGTTATTAACAGTTTCTTTTGAAACACAGCCTTCATTTATATGCAGCTGCTACTGGGTTACATGATGTTGATGATGAAAATGTAAAAGCTGATGATTCTCCAGCAAGTTCTCAGCTGTCCTCTTCCCTCTGATGTCATTTACCAGTGTTAAAAAATGTTAAATAATAGAATAGGATCTGGATATTGATCTTAATGGACTCTAGGACATAGAAAGGTCATCAGGTTTTTTTCAGACATATCATCTTTGTTAATAGTATACATCTATGGTGTGCTGCAGCCTGCAGCTCACTGCTGTTGATCTTATTTAGGGGCCGTTTCATCTCTGCATGCTGCCTAATTAAGGTAAATACAATCTGAACTCTGCTTCAGTGACTCTGTTCAAATGTTGTGTGAACAGGGTCTGTGTAACATCTGGAATCTATCTCAACAACTAATCAACGACAACATCACCAGTCTCAGTCACCTAGTCTTTTCTTTCTACGTGTGGTGAGTTTTTCCACCTGTAAAATATGAATTACGAATTAACTATGCAGTGCTAACACTCTGTGTCATGGTGGCTTCTGATGCCATGTGCACATGCAGGTGGATGACCATGGAGGAGCCTGAAGAAAAAAGGAGGATGAGCTTTGATATCAGGTCAGTTGTGATCATCTTTCTTTCATTTTTTAAAGTTTATTGGTGTTGTTGGCAGTGTGTTAACTAATCTTACGGAAGAGTCGCCTGTAGTTATGGCAATGAGTCTGTGTTACCTCGCTTGTGTCTGTCTTGTATTTTCCTGCTCTTTCTGGCCATTTGACGTACATGAATGTATTTTATGCTTGAATAAATTAAGCTTTTTAAAATATATATATAAAAACAGCCTGATTCAGTCAGCCCATTTTACTCTGAATCTTTCATGTCTGACGGACACAAATAGGATTGTTGCTGAGTCAGCACATTTATGTTTTGGACATTTATCTAGGGAAAAAAGAATAACTGAACGTCATACAGAATCATTAAGAACCCCACTAAATTTTTCCTGCATATATTTATTGTTGGCTCGTGATTTTCATTTATTTAGCTAGCCAAAGTTTTCACACTGAAATAACGTGCTTGGTAGCTTTATTAAATGGAACACACTCGTGTGTGTGTATGTGATATAACACATTACTATGGATTTCCTCCCCGACCACCATCCTGGCTCCCCTTTCTTTGAAGATGCCAGAGGAAGATCAGTGTGTTCAATGGAGAATCACTGAAGTGCTGCTGCTTGTGTGATTACAGATGCTGAGTCATGTTTCCCAGGCTGCCACTGATGGCACCCTAAAAGCCTTCAACCTGGAGCAGGTAAAGGATGCTCAGGAAGGTGTGCTGCTGTCCCTGTCCAAGAAGGTAAACCTACTGCTGCTTCACTTCCAGAGCTTTTTGTTAGTCATGTGAAAACGACAGATGAAGCAGTGATTTATGTTCAGAGATGGCAAACAGAAGGTGAAGCAGTTCTCAGTGGTTCTCACACAGTTACACTCGCTCTGTTGGGTGGTTGGGATGTATGTGGATGTTTTATAACTCTAAAAAACATGAATTTAAGACAGCCTGATTGGTTTCCTTAGTTTTGTTCATTTGAGTTGCAAACAATGATTTTGAGCTGAATTGCCTAAACCTGATGTCTGAATGTCTTTAACTATGTTATATTAAAGTTAAAATGCTTAAGATGATATAATAATAATAAATAATAAAGTAATTGAATAAAGTTAATAAATATGTAAATAAAGTTTTTGCCACAATTTATGAACATTTAATTTTTTAAGTCATTGTTCAGTAAACGTAGGTTAACATAGGTTAAACATAGGTTGCAACAACCTCATTTTTTATTGAGGTTTTCTTTATTTCTGCTTTACTGGATACAAAATGCTTTATAAGGTTTACAGACCAAAAAAAAAAAACTCAACTACTTTGCTTTAATGTTCCCAGTGTAAACATTTATAATCTGAGCAGCCTTCAGCCCAATCTCAGCCTTTACTGTTAGACGATGGCAATCTGACAGCCATAGCAGAATTAGTATTAATGTAAACCCACTTTTACTCTTTAACATTTAACGAAAAAAGAACGAACGGCATATTTCTGCTGCTGTTTGTGTATAAAAACATTTTTGTACACATTATATTTTAACATATTTGAGTAAGATCAACATTTACATTTACATTTACAAATTAGAGCCCAGCGTGTAAAGGAAGGAGAGGCATAAGGGAGCTCAAAGGACAATTTGGGGCTTCCTATTAAACATAAAATCCAAGGAGCTTGTCTTGTTTTTTGTCTTCTTAGAATCACAAGGATAACACACTGAGGTGTTGCTTAAGGAATTTATTAACAGTAGGTACAGGTAAACATGCATCTTATTTTCAGAGCATTGTAACACAGACAGGACAAAAACCACATGTTCCTCTTGTATCCGAGGTTCGACTAATGGATGGCCCCTGCTTTCCAGCACCCTGGCAAAGACCTTACCAGGGAGACTGAGGAGTGTGATCCCCCGATACTTGGAGCACACCCTCCAGTCTCTGTTTTTAAAGTAAGTAAGTAAACTTTATTTATATAGCACCTTTCAAAGATAAAATCACTAAGTGCTTTACAATGTGCAGGTAAAATAGACACAAATAGCTGATAAGAAAAAAAAAGTAAAAGCATTTAACTAAAAGCTTGTCTGAATAAAAGTGTCTTAAGCTGCTTTTTAAAGGAATCAACAGAGTCAGCCACATGGAGAGACAGGGGCAGGGCAGTCCACAGCCTGGGGGCTCCTACCTGTAAGGACAGGTCACCCCAAGTTTTAAACTGGGACTTAGGGACCTTCAGGAGGTTCTGGGTTGAGGACTGAAGGGTGAGGCCTGAAGAAAAAAGGGGTCAACAAGTATTGGGGGGCCTGTCCATTAAAGGCTCTAAAAGTCAAGACTAAAATTTTAAAATCAATTCTAAACTTGACAGGTAGCCAATGTAGAGAGGAAAAAAAGGGTGTGATGTGTGCCCTTCTTTTACTTTCCGTCAAAAGCCTAGCTGCAGCGTTCTGCAGCCCTACAACATCCAGAGCCTTCAGGAACTCAGGGCAGATCTTCCTCATGTTTAACCACCTCAGTGACCTCACCCCCAGTGATGGGCGAGTCATCCCACATCGAAGTGTTCACTCTGGAGGAGGCTGGAAAACTTTGAGAAAGGAGTCTGATACAAGTCGGTGAGTCCGTGAAACTCACTCCTGACCAGTGTCAGTGATACTGAGGTGAGCTATTGAGGGAATCCTGACCTTTTTTCTGTTGGTAAGCACTGAGTGTTTATACCGCTGTTATCCTCTGTTAGTGAAACTGTCTTTGAAGGCGATCTATCATTACTGAACTGCAACACTTAGAGATAAACTCTGATACAAAGTGATAATGTAATCACTCCGTATAGGAGGGAAAGTAGGATCTTAGGACACTCGAGCCTAAAGTTAGCTGGCATAATGTTAGCTTATAACCAGCTGTTGTTGCTGCTAGCTGCAACTAAAATCAGCAAACTACAAGGAGCAAACCAAAATGGATCCTGGCTGGATGAGCAAGGAAATCGCCAGATATGCTTGGAACATGAATGAATCCAAAACAGATCCGGGCCAGATGAGCAGGGAAATGGCGGGGCAGATCTATTCCAGAGTCACTTTGCTATCTGGGAATCATTTTCTGTGTAACTTTATCAGTCTCTCACATTGTTGTGGAGGAAATTCGGCTCACTCTTCTCTACAATGTTTCCTTAAACTGGGTTGCAAGCTGGATTGAATCTTTTTTTTTTTACAACCATGTGGTAGATTTGCTGGCATTCTTGGGATCGTTGTCCTGTTGCATGACCCAGTTTTGGCCAAGTTTAGCTGTCAGACAGATGGCCTCACATTTGGCTCTAGAACTCTGTAAAACTAAGCTGTGCTGCCATGTTATTTTTAGAGAGAAAAGGCTTTCACCTGGCAACCCTTCCAAACAAGCCACACTTGTTCAGTCTTTTTCTAATTGCGCTGTCATGAACTTTAGCATTTAGCTATCTGAGGCCTGTAGAGTCTGAGATGTAGCTTTTGGGTTTTTTGCAATTTGCACGGTCTAACTTTGGGATGATTTGGTGGGGACATCCACTCCAGCAAAGATTAGCAAGTGCCTTGAATGTTTTCCACTCACAAATAATTTTTTTTTACTGTAGAATAATGGAATTTGTTTGGAATTTTTTAGAAATGACCTTATAATTCCTCCCAGATTCATGGGCAGCAACAATTGAGATTTCTTTGACATTGCTGATGCTCCTTCCTCCTGAATGCTCCTGATCTGTAAATTGCCCAAACTTCTTATTTTATAAAGATGCTCACACTTGTTGATGATCAATTAATCATGTGCATTTTATTAGCATCAGCTTGGCTGCTACTTGCCTACTTCATTCCTATGGAAGCATTAAGGGTGTATTTAGCCTTTCTCACATTGCTCCTGCATTTTGGCTTGATTTTTGTTACATAAATAAAGATGTCATGTGTTTGTAATTCATCTGAGGTTTTGTTTACCTAATTTTAAGACCTGCTTAGAACCAGATGGCTGTTATTATGTCCTGATATGTAAATCTTTAGGATTTAAAAAGGGTGTACCTTCTTTTTACCATGACTGTATATTTATTTGATGGGCAACAACTAAGCCAGAGCACACACACAGACAGTCCAAACAGTCAAGGCAGTGTGAAATGTTTTATACTTGCTTTCTGTTAGACAATAGGGGTCAACTTCACTCACTCAAAAGCAAGTGTAATTGTATGGAAATCCGCAATATAATGATTCTGATTTTTTCTCTTGCATTCTGATGATTTTTATGAACAGTTCAAGTTTTTATTTATTTATTTTTTAAACAATGTTCATGTAGGGAAAAAAAATATATGAAAAGGAGTATGATTTATGGCACTGCAACCTTGCAATGCACAGTATGGGTAGACAGTCTCCTTTGGTCTTCTGTCAGATTCAGACCTTGCTTATTGCATCTGGTTTCAAAAAGGCAACATGGTCCAAATTCCAGGACCTTGAGGCTTCAGAATGGTACTCTACAAACCAGTAGGCGATGGTAGGACTTCAAATAATGGACTTCAAATTGTTTGGAAATGGCCTTATAATCCTTCCCAGATTGATGGGATTCCCAGATTTATGTACAGTCTATGAGACTGTACACACACATACACACACACACACAAACTATAGCATCCAAAGCGGACAACATAATGCATGCACTTCTGTGACCCTTCCAGCGACCCTTCCCTCTAATGGGGACAAGTGAATCTAAACAATGGCAGCAAAATGCAAATGCACAGCCCTACAGTGAAGGAGTCAATTAGACTCACAGGTTCAGAGTTTTCCTTGAATTTATCTACCCATCTGTACCTGCACTTACATGTAAGCGTATGTGTCAGACTTCACAATGAAAGTGTTTATTTCGTGTAACACCACTTTGTCTGTGGTCATTTTACATGAGGTGCTTAGTAGCTTTCCCAGTGCTGAGAAAAACAAAGTTGAACTCAATACCAAATCTAGTTTTGTGAATGTTACCTACCAGCCTCCCATCCCACACCCCTAACCCAGACCTCTGTTAGTAGTAGCCATTAAAGTCCCAAGGGAGAAGCCCAGTTAACGCCTCTGCTCCCCCATGGTCAGCTAATGAGAAGGGGCATGCATTTCCACAAACCCCTTCCTCGCTCTTTCTCACTCAGCCCTCTCAACGTGGAATCGATCCTTGATGTCAAAGGCCTACAATTTCTGGAGTACTCATCCCAGAATCCCCAAACCAAGCTCCCAGCAGAGCCAAATTAGCAGACCTTCAACACATCAGAGCCTTAATAAAACAAAGGTTACTCTCTGAGACTTTCATCTCTACTTTAACTCTTATGCTTTATGACCACACTACATATTTACCAGTTTCAAAGCTAAATCTAATGAGTGTATCATATTGAGCTTTTGATGTACAGCAAGAAACCTTTTGATGTCATTTGGTGACCAAGTGCCATTGATAAGGTGGCACAGGATGCAACTGACAGACTCTTTGTTATTTCATTTCCATTAATAATCTATGATCTTCTTGTGTCCCTCGCCTCTAGAATGGTTGCAGGCTGTTTACATAAATTGACAAGGATGCTGAAAAGGCACGCTGCGATTTTTGAAAAGTATTTTAGTCCCCAGAAGACATGATAAAAATGGTATTTATTAATTGGATGGTACCCAGGCTCTGTTTACATATTTCAAATCCATTTATTATGTTTTCTTTACTCAGCCATGGAAAGGCATTTGACTGACACAAATACATTATTCTATTTGTGTGTTATGTCCCATGGGGATGTTAATTTTTTTTTTCTTGAGTGAGTAAATTTAAAGGAAATAACATCACAAGTCTAACACCCAAGGATGATGTCTGTCTTTTTTTTCTCTCCTTCCTTTGCTTCCATTTTCTTATGTTTGCATGTGCTCAAAGAAAATCAAAACCACAGTACAGTTGAATATATTAATTAAAAGCAACGTTGAAAAAGAAGACAGAAGAGAGCATTCGGTTTATGCTTTTAGGTCAGTCTGCAACCAAATTATTTGTTGGCAAAGGGAGCTCTTAGTTTTGTCAACAGCCCTCATATTGGAATTCATCATTTTGAAGACTAAATAAGAAGGAAGAAAACAATCTATTCTGTCATTTATTATTCTTCAGTAATGAATTCTCTTCAGGAAAACTGAGGAGCTGTTTTTATCTGCCAGGACCATTTTGGGGGAAGGATGACTGATATATTTGCTCTGGTTGACAAGCACTCATTTGACTAGTCATATTTACTTCGTCACTTGACAAACTGTGGACTTGATTATCTTTCATGTGAACCATGCAAATGTAGTTTTTTTTTTTTTTTTTTTTTTAAAGCTAGGAACATGACAAGGACAATCACAAGTGCTAAAGAGTCATTTTCACCTTTACTTTGAAGCCCAATGACAATCCAGATTTTTCTCTGCTAAGTTGAAAAAATAACTTAGAGTTTAGTAATTGTCTAAACATAAAACTCCTAATAAGCATGCACATTCACAGATATATTTGCCGCTATTTCTGAGCTACGAGAGCCTCTGTTAACACGGTGTTTGTCCTTTCATCCACCAAGCTTGTAGTAAACGAAAAAGTGAGGAAAAAGAATCTTCAATTTGGTGAGCACAACCTGAGTCATTATTAAAAATGACAGTTGAACCTGATGAAATTGTATTCCCAATTGAAAACCAAATTACTATCAGGCCAACATGATTTCCTTGTGCTAGGACCATACTAATTTTGTGTCAAAACATCGGTAAATGTATTTAAAAGCCATAATAGCTTATTACCATGCAGTCTTCCTTCGCCCTCGCACGTGGACCCTATTAATCTAGAACTTCGATTTGCATGTAAATGTGGTCAACTTTCATATCATCAAAATACATGAGTCGTACACCATCAGCAGGCCAGCGAGCCCTGTTTGTGTGTGTTTGTGCATGTATACATAAAAATGTGACCTGCAAGCTCGCTTCAAATGTATGCAAGTGTGCTTCTATATGCACAAGCTATTACTGATTTTTTTTATATGCATGCGAGAATACAGCGTGTGAATGTTTATGTGTGTATGAGTGTTGGCATAGGAGGATTTAGTTTTGAAATAATGCATTGAGGTTTTATGTGCAATTACTGACATATATTGGTCATTTCAGAGAGGACAGGCAGGGTGGCAAGATAGGAAGAGAAAAAGAGGAATAAACATATCATAGTGAGACACCAATGTCTGAGATGCCTGAGAGGACAGTTGCTTCTGTTTAAGAGAATCTGTGACCTGACACCAGGATCAACAAAAATTCTTTATTCTTTTATTCACTTACTAATCATCCTGCAAGATATAATTGCCTTCTATTTTGTGGCTTGTCCCAATTTTGCAAAGTTTGAGCAAGTTTTTTTTTTTTTTTTTTAAATCTGTGTGCAAACTGTGCCAGCTCAGAGCCAACACAATTGTGACACAATTCAAGGAAAAGAGGTACAGAACTGCTTTATGGCCTTTAAAAAAAAAAAGTTTTCCCTGTTACTGCATCAGTGTGTGCCGTGAACCTGAGCTATGGCTCCAAGCATCATCTTACCATCTGCCCCAGAGTCTGCCAGGTATCAATTGCTTTTAACAAGGATAAATATCTTTTTGTTTTGCTACAGACAGAAAAGTATTATCTTAAAATTACTAGATCACGCATTGTTATTTGATAATGAGACGAGTGACCATGTGTAAATTCCTGCCAACACTTTATCTGGCCCAGATAGAAACCCTAACAACTTTTCCTCCTAAACAATTACCATCTCCTTCACATTACATTCTGCACATTGCACTACATACCACAGAATTTGTAGCCTAATTTCCACTCCCTGTAGATAGGCATTTTACGTGGTAGCACGACAAAATTGTTCACCTGCCCTTGTTCCTTCACTGCCAACTGTGATGTCTTTATCCAAAAGAAGCCAAGAACGCGGTGACACAACAAGCCAAAGCACTGTCTTTATTTGAAAGGATGTGAAACCGAAATGATGGGTGGGTGGAAAAGAAGATGAGGAATAAGGTTAAGCTGAAAAGTGGAATTAGGATGCATGGGTGGGGCAGAAAAATAAATCAAAGGATGGTGAAAGGTATGACAAAAGAGGATGGAAGTAAAGAGAATGCAAGGGAAGGATAGTGAGACACTGTAGGTTGGTGGTGGTGGAGTTCTGGGTGTGTGTGAGTGCGTGTGTGTGTGTGGGGAGGGCGATATGAAAGCGATGCAGGAAGCTTTAATTGGTCCCTGTTTCCATGGATTCATCACTATTTCATATGCTATGGAACCTTTGTGTGGATAACTTACCTGAGGCCCCTACAGCTGTTTGATACAGCAAAGGAGAGAATGACTAATTTCACTGGACTCTCATTTCACCGATCTGTTCTCTGCTTACCGACATCAGTGTTCACAACACAAACAGAAAGGTAGATTTAAACATGGCCGATGAACTATTTAGCACTCTGGAGTTTTTACTTAAAAAAAGTTGCATGTAACACGTGTGTATAGAAACACAGAAAAGGCTTATGAATCATACAGAGTCATAGATTTCAGAATGCTACTGTGAAAATATCAACTTTGCTATACTATAGCTCTGACACAGAAGATATCCAACTCTGACAGGACAGAATATTAATTAAAAGGTAGTATGAACACTGATTGTTGACTTGGCTAAACAAACAGAGGAAACACAGTTTTATTGGAATTGCTATACTGGAAAGCATAAACTCTTCAGATTAACAATGTTGGACTATATTCAGTAAACACAGTCATTGTAAACACAGTCATAAATTAATTGTAATCATATAACAAAATTACACTATAGTGGCCTATCTCGTCACAGGATAAAATAACAATACCATTGGTATTTGTGAGAAGTACATACAGCACTTCTTAAATTACTACATTAATGCAGTGAAAGAAAACAGACATGAGAGAATGCAAATACAACCTTCCTGTGGTGTAACCTATGAACAATGTTGATTGCACTCACTAAGGAGGCAAACCGATTTTCCATCATTATCCTGTAAAATATCATTTGATTGGCTGCTCAGTGGCAGGGGTCCCAGGTGACTGCAGGTCTGTCGTCAGGCCAAGGAGGAAAACATTCAGCTTTTCACTTTTTCTGTCAAAACTGGCTTAGCCCAAATGGTATCACTTTAAATGGCATGACAGTGGAAGGTGGAAGGGAGTGTGATGGGCCTAAGGGTATACATAGACCCAATATGCTAGTGACACTGATACAAGTGTAATTCTAGACTATTAGAGTGACACAAGAGATTCTACCAACCCATAGAAACATACACACACACACATTCACACACAAAACCCTGAACACGAAGCAGCTGAGGCGGCTGGGGTTGGGGTTTGGGGAAGGGGGGGGGGTGCTACGTGGAACAGGCTGTCATGCCATGAAAATTTAAGAAATTCTTTAACCTGGCCTTTCCTCATCCCTTCCTCCTTTGAATATTTTATAATGCCAAAATGATTTATTAACTTGAGACAGGTACAGCTCAGTAGGGCCAGGTAGAGCCACAGGGACAACAGCGGGGTAAGACCCACAGGGTGCCACATTGATCAAAAGCAAAGGAAAAAGGCTGGTTTCTACCATATTTTACAGTGGATATTATTTTCAGTAATGTTGCCCCTTTTTATGGAAGTAGGTTAAATGAGAATTTTTTTCTTTTAATGTGTATTGTAATGTAATGGTTATTAGAAAAATGGAAGAAAATTTTCTTTTTAACTTTGTAACCTGCTGATTAATGTTTGCTATTTCAACTAATGGCTGTTACAATGTATCAACATCAGTCAGGGGATAGTTGCCTATAATTCCATTTGCTTTATGGCTCATGATTGCCAGAGACACCATTTGGTTAAAAATGTCACAAAGGTCACAAAGCAAGGGTGAGTGTGGAAGGGAAACGTGGTGATCAGACACTTAATACCTCAAACAATTCATGTCAGAGAGACAGAAAAAGAAATGACAAAGAGCAGTAGGAAGGCAGGGGTAAAAGAAGAGGTAGAGAACCATGAACAAATAAATGAGACAGAAAGGGAGAACCATCGAAATGGAGCTAGAGTCAGGGAGCAGTGAAGCAGATAGGGCCCATGGGAGCCAATGAGAGAACAAAAGCGGCCCTTCTGCTAATTGACTGCAGAATTAGCCCCATCTCCCCCATTGGGACTCTGGTGAGGCAGTGGCAGATGGAGGCAGACTGGACACCAGAGCAGAAAAAAGGCCTGCAAAACCTGCCGTGAAGCTGTCCACAATTGTGGGTCACAATACTGCAACGTGCTCCTTGTTTAACAGGACACGGCCAGGCACAGAGAAAGGATTGAGAGGGCTGTGGGTGGGATTAAAAAGGTCATCAGAAGAGGATGGGTAGGGCAGAATTCTCATTGCAGATGATTTATTTTAGTATAATGTGCTTTTTTATTAAATGCAATTAATTTTTTAAATATTATTTAAGCAGAATAATTGTGATTAACAGATTTTTGTCCCCAAGACTGCAGTTATAATAATGGGTGCTTTTAGATATAAAATTACTGAACTAATGTAGAGTCAATATGTAACTGTAAGGAGAATCTTAGGATAAATGAATTTTAATCTGTAATTCAAAATGCACGTAATAATGTGGTTTGGCTCAATATTTGGCCAACTTTTATCTTGTGTAAGATGTTACACTTAACATTAAATACTGAATTATCAAGTTTGTTTTTTATCCAAATAGTGGTGAAAAAGATCCAATTAACGAATTAGTGAATACACAATTTTGATAAGTTTGTGGCTATTTACATATTTTAAAGTAAACATTTATAGAAAAACAAAGAAAGGAATAAAGAAAAAGACAGAAAATAATCAACAGGTTTTTCTGCTATTTAAATATCACACGTCCTGTTTGTTTAATTTCTATTTTATTGCACCTGTAATACTCTGTGTTTCTCTCTCTGTCCTCAAACTTTTGTCATCTGTTAGAAAAATGAATGTAATATAGCGAGCATGCATTCCTAACAGCAGGCAAATCTGTATCTTAATTTTCCTAGAAATAAGAGCGGCAATAATACACTTTTTAATGTCTAAACACCCTAGCAGAACTATATTCCAGTGTGTAACTGCAAAGTTCTGGCAGTCATTTCTGCTGCAAAGTGTGAGTGTGACTACAACAGATCTCTGCATATGTTTGCTAAACTCATAAAAATCCAGAAATGCATTTAAGAGCATTTTTCTCAGATAATGGTCAATGATTCTAAAATAATAATAATAATAATAATAATAATAATAATAATAATAATAAATTGCAATGAGGAATAAATTAAAAACATTATCAAAATATTTATAAATTCTCTCTTTCATGATATCAACTTTTTATTGCTCAAATAAGCTATTAAAACCTGAATCAAAAATCCAGATTCCAGGCTTCAAAAAGCTGATAGAAATGCATGACAGCAGTTTGCAAACCCTCACACCATAGCATCCTGCATATCCAAGTAGCTACTCTTACTATGAAGTTGAATTACATTGCTCAAAGCACTTTTTTAAAGTGCCAAAAGCAGCCATTCCTCTTCTAGGGATTACTCTTGGGAGTGTATTTACAGTTTCTTTCTCTCATATAAAGGCTGTATGGAAATCAGAGGACTACAGACAGCACTCATAGGTTGTTTTGAAATTCAAAAAAGGTGGGGAGTTAAACTATATTGTCCTTTTGAGGATGCTTTCCATTCTGCACTGCACCATGACTGTCATAGTAATCTGATATGACAAATTCACATACAGTGGATTAGCTGCCGGTGGTGAAAGCTAGAGCGGTTAATATTTGTTGATGTTGCTTTTATCCAGGAAGTCTGGTGTCCCTGGGCTGTGCCCCTGATGAGGAAAGGAAAGGAAAGGAAAGGAAAGGAAAGGAAAGGAAAGGAAAGGAAAGGAAAGGAAAGGAAAGGAAAGGAAAGGAAAGGAAAGGAAAGGAAAGGAAAAACAGACAAGAGAAAGGAGAGGAAGACTTATTTTCTGGGTAGAAGAATAAAAAAAATCTGAGGGCCACTGGGCCTGCTCATCACTTTGTATGCTGTCAAAATCTTTGATGTTCCCCAACTCTTGATGTCGGGGGCTATGAAAAATGCTTAGCTCAATTTAAGCCTCTCGCAAAAAAGGGCTAACAACTGTAATTAAATCATTAAATTCTTGTCTACGCTTCACAGAGCATAGAGAAAATTAACTTCCCACCAACCTCATTTTCTACTTGAACATGAAATAATGATTTTTTTTTTCTCAAGCTCATATAATTACAAAGCTAACATCTGATAGAGTCAGCATCCAGGGGGATTATCACATGCATGAGTATTAGACCTCATTACCAGCTTGACTGCAAAATTATTACATCTTGTAATTGGATGGTGAGATTTATACACAGATTGGCCGGGTTTCTGTAAGATTGTAATTACAAGCTTCATTGGTTTGCTACTTATCGGAACTTCACAGAGAAAACAACTGGTAAAATGAAATGAGCATTTCATTAACCTATCGCCTTATCAGGGGAAAAACCTGTGTAACGTTCATGTATGCATTAACATAAATAGGATCATTCATTCTACCGCCAGAAAGCCTAGGCCTGTAGTTCTGCTTTTTTTCTTTTTTTTTTTTGAAATGAGGGTGGAGGATAGAAGAGAGAAAGAGAGTGGTGGTGGTGTGGGTTTGATTGCAGTCGGAGTAGGAGGGGAGGAGGTTGTGGCAATATTCATTCATTTTGACAGAGTTTATTTAACCTTCATAATCCTGTGTTGATGGGGAACGGAGGGAAAAGGGACACATGGGCTAAAAAGGGATGAGATGGAAGGGGAATAGGGGGAAGCGAGGGCTGCAAGAGGTGAGGGGGAAAGGAAAAAATAATAATATATTATTTGTCTAACGTTACAAGGGATGAACTCAATATATCTATTACTTAAAGAGTAACTGACTGTGAAAGTGTTCATTTCACGAGAGACGAGGCAGTGAGCTGGCAGGGACTCTTGGGGCTCGGAGGTGTCTGCTCTTTTCCTCTTTTCTAGTTCTCTCTCTCCCTCCCTCCCTCCCTCCCTCTTTCTCTCTCTCTCTCTCTGTCTTTTCCTCTCTCTCTCTCTCTCTGCTTTGATGTTTCCCTTTTCACTATTAACAGACTCTGGCCATGTTCCTCTCTTGCTCAAACACAGCGGCAGGTGCGGCTTGTATGCCCACATAAATAACGTCCTAACACAATGACACCGGGGGATCGATTCAGATTTTGATGGGTACTGCTCCTCATACAAAAGGTGTGGGGGGGGTTGGACGTCTGTGTGTGTGTGTGTGTGTGTGTGTGTGTGTGTGTGTCTGAGTGTGTACATTAAGATGGGGGTGAGCAGAAAACAAATAGGGACAAGCAAGATGGGACAGACAGGGAGAAAGAGGTGGGAAAAGGGGGTTAACAAGAGTGATGGCAAGGGGGGGGTATAAAATAGTTCAATTACAAGGCGAACACAATTTCTCTCTTCTTAACAAGAGATTTCATGGTGTGGGCCAATGTTTGGCAGAAACAGCTGAGAGCCACTAATGCTAAAGAATTACACTCAAAAGGGGCCAGATCAACGGGCCCCTTTTGAGATGAGAGTCAGTTGTTATTGAACTTCATTGCCCAGACTGGTTTCTTTTTCAGCTGGGATCAATGATGCTTCAGCATGGGCGTGATGTAAAATTCCATGTTGCAACCTGTCACCCACTCTCAGAGTAACCCCATCACTGCACTGGATACAAAAAGACTGCATGCTTGTTCCTTAAAGTGTTTCCTGATTTACCCCTTTGTAAGAAAAAAAAAATTCACAGTATATTCAGGATATGGTTATTTATTTATCGTTTTTTTAACCAACTTGGCATCTTGCAGACATTAATATAAAAAAAAAAGTTGAATTTAAATTGGCTGACCAAGATTTTTCACATCAGATTTCCAGGGACTATTAACAAAGTTGATATTCCAGTTAAGTTACATAGAATTTGACAAATTTCTGCCTTAATGAGCTGATTTGGCAATTAAATCAAGTCATAATCTGTTGTAATAGATTACGACACTGTCACCACACAGCAAGAGGGTTCCTGGTTTGTATCCCCTGACCGGCTGGGGCCCTGCTGTGTGGAGCTTCCACGCTCTCTCTTTGCTTGTGTGGATTTTCTCCAAGTACTCCAGCTTCCTCCCACAGTCCAAAGACATGCATGTCAGGTTAATTGGTGATTCTGATTTGGCCATGTGAGGGAATGGCTGTTTATCTGTTTGTGTTAGTCCTGCGATAGACTGGCAACCTGTGCGGGGTGTACCCCATCTTTTGCTAAGTGACAGCTCGGTGAAAGCCTTGGATAGGGATGGATATAAGATTTGTATTTACTGACCACCACCTGATTTACTCAGATTGTATAATTATGTGCGACTTTTGAGAATATGCCCCCCCCTTACTTTCACTGTATGCATTTGTAAGCTACTTGTAAGTTAGCTGTTGGCAGTAGGGTGACTGAATAATAGTAAAATATAGGTAGAGTGTGATAAATGCCTTCTACTTCTCTGTCTTCTCTTTCTTCTTTGTTTTTGAATAGCCTTTATCGTTTGACTGCAGTATGATAAAACTCAATTGTTAGGTCAGGATGTTTCCTGTTCCTGACAAATTTATCTAATCCACAGTCAGAATGACCAAATCAATCAACTCAAGTTGTATATTCTAGGATACTCGACTTCTTGTTTTCTTTTTTCTATTTTTTTTAGCTCATATTGAGGTTTGCCACAATTTTCTAAACAGATGAAAAAAAAAAGAAGAATCCATGCAGTTTTGCTTCACTCAAGCACATGGGAAGATTTGATCTGTGATGCAAAGAGCTAATCTCATACATCAATAACCTGTAAACCCTTATGAAACCCTGTCTTTTTTTTTCAGGTGTTGTCACTCTAACGTCCCACTCGTCTCCCTAGGTCACTGTCTAAAACTCATTACTGAATTTGACAGGCTGCTGTTTTCATCTGTGACACCATTTCATCCAGTGGTTAACCTAATCAGGAGCCACAATGTTATCAATAATTAGAATTCAAAGTGCTCTCTCAAGTCCCAAAGATGTCAACATATGCAGGCAGAATAACAGAAAAATAAATGTGTATTTTTTCTAAAATAAAAAGCAGAATTTAATCCAAACATTATTTTTTTCTCTCCAGCAGTCTCTGTGTTTATAAGCAGTTCGACACTGCAGGAAGTTAAACCCCAAAGCAGCTAAAACAAAGTCAGTCTGATCACTGATAAAGGTGATAGTAGTGTTGTTAAGAGTGAGAGGCCAAGGCAACATGGGGAGCGTGTCCAGCAACATAAAAACAGCAGGTTTCAACTACTATCAATAGTTTGAACAAAGACACACCAAAGCAAAAAAGCAGCACAACATGATAACAGATGAAAGAAAAAGCCTCATTAAAATTCCATTTGTCATGCTGTCTGTTGATCATTTTATCTATAAGTCTATCCTTTGCACCACTATCAAAGGGTGTAATTTCAAAAGAATACTTCAGTGTAAAAAAAAATCTTTTTCCCCAAGAAGGCCGTTCCTTAAAATTCAATTAACTCTGTTTATGAATAAACGTGGGAATTGTATCATCTGAAAGCAGATTTGCATGCTCCCATTTTTTTTTCAGTTTCCAAGGTAGCAAATAAACATCTGAAATGGGAGACTAACTCTTATGAATATTTCTAAGCTAATGTTCTAAACCAGTGTTCGCGTCTCCCTCATTCAGATTTAGCATAAAATTATATGTGGGACAAAACAAGGACTTTGATATTGCGTCTCTCTTTGTCCAAAATCTGTTTTTTTTTTCTGTACATTATGTGTTTACTATACTTAGCATACATCTGCAACTGTATTTTGGCAATATTCACATATTCTATAGACTGGGAGTGTGTGGCTTACAGCCTATTGGCTCACAAGATTTTAATTTATTATTCATGAAGAAGTTAAATACCAAGGAATGGAATTAGTTTGTCAGTTGCCAAAAGGGTTAATTAGCTTATGTAGTCTTTGCTGCTGATGTGACCAAATGTAGGAAGACTTGGTATTTGTAAGTATAATTCGACAGGTTACAAAGTAGCAAGTGTTCATATTTCATACAGGTACATTTAAAGGGTAGTACCGCTTTAAATGTGGAGCCTGTGAAATCCCTCTGCTTGAAACTTATAGCTGAAGATGTCCTTGAGGTCTGTCAATATAGCTGCAAATAGCTGCGCTTACTATTTTAGATGTCTCGTTTAAAAAAGAAAAAAATATATATATATATTTCATCTAAAGATACTTTCATGAGTTTTTAAAGTTAATCCTCTTAGTTCAGTGGAGCAATAAAACACTCAGCTCAATGCAGTTAAAACCTTAAAGGCTACATCCTCTTTTTCTCCCCTCTCTCTGCATTTCTCTCTCTCTCACTTTTCCCTCTCTTCTTGGCTAGCTATAGCTATTCATTAGCTCCAGCCCCTATGGCAATGAGAGTCTTTAACCTCCATTAGATCTAATGTTGATATGTTTCCCCAGCAAAGAGCCAAAACAATTAACACCCCTTCTCACATTTCTTTCCCCTTGGCCCCTAACCACATCAAAATCTGGGCCCACCCGTTCATTACCCACCCCTGAGAATGCCCTTGGGAGGAAAGAAGTCAGATCCTTGGCTGTTGTCTTTTGTATGGTATGCAGTTAGAAGCCAGACTGAGTTAAAAGAAACTTGTCAATACTAATGAAGTACTGTGCTTTCCCCATAGCGTTGCCTCAGTGTGGTAGCAAACATTTTTTTTTAATTGGATGAGATGCTTAATCATGACAATACTTTATCATAATTTGTGAGCTAGCACCTTCTGCTGTTAGTGCTGGGTCTAATTTACTATATATTTACTATACCATCAGCCGCAGTGGTGGTAGTGGTGTTTTTGCTGCAGCAGCCTATTCTTGCTGAGAAACCAAAAATATGTGGAATGAACCTTTGTGGACTGTGCTTTTTATCAGTATTTTGGATGCATGATACACAAGATACTCATAAAATCATGGCGTACCTATATAGTAATATAATATGTGCATCTATGGACCAGAATTGGCAAGAATTCAAGCCCAGAAGTTCATTGTCTCATCAATATTGGGGAGTGCAGTGTGTGTGTGTGTGTGTGTGTGGGGGGGAGGGGGGCATCACCCCCTCAAACTATTTAGCTGTCAAGTGCATAACATCCTGACCCAGAATAGACCTCTTTTATTATCCAGGAAATTCCTTGTTTCCTTACCTAAAGGTGTGGTGCAGTTGCCTATGTATTAAATGTCTCACAGTAACACCAGTGGTCCTCTGACTCCAACCCACAGCTGAATAGTTCATTTGCTCTGACGCAGTTCTGGGAGAACACTAGAACCAATGCGTGTGAGTGTGTGCACAGGGCTTGTATGCAATAAGGAAGATGTCTAACAGTTGTGATGATCCATTAATATCATTGATATTCATCTAATCTCCTCTCTTCAGGAGGATAGAGAGTTTTTGTTTCAACAGTTAATTTGATAATCTGCGAGGAAAGCGCAAAAGGAACATTCTGCAGATTCTTAACCTTTCTTCAACTTTGGCACTCCTCGAGGCAGGAAAGGAGTATCTTTCACCACAGTTATTAGTTCACAGAGACACCCTTGACCTCTGCGGTGGTAGCCAACTGTCAACATAACCAATGTGACTGTAGTGCAGGTTCACTCTCTTTAACTTCTATCTGAGCCATTCAGGTTTGCCTAGTGGCACACATCCTAGAGAACTGCATTTAAGCACAGAAAGATTTATTTATTTATTTATTTATTGTTTTTTTTTTTTGTTTTTTTGTTTCTTTTTACTAAATTAAGACTTATATGAATTAATTGTAAGACTCTCATGGTCCTGGATTACTACTGGTGGCTTAGTTGCAAAAACTGTAAATAACAGAAGCTTGCATTATAAATCACTTCAGGCTTTTTTTTTTTAAATAAATGTTTATTTCTGATATTTTGATGTAAAGGTAAAGGTCACAACAATTATGAAACATGGTCCTAAATATGATTTGTAAAGCACTGCCACCATATTGGTTTTCATACAGAGAAAATGCTGCTCCTTTAACCGGACTGAATGTATCAGTGTTTTGCTTTTAGTTGGTTTGTTTTCCCACTGAAAGAATACTGTACGTGTTTGTGTCTGTCATTATCTGATAACTCAAGTAAATGCAATTTAAAAATGTACAGCAGGTATAGACCTACTGCTCAGTTATTTTTCTTTCTATTACTTGAACATGAGTAATGGCAGCCAGCTATTCTAAAGTAAATAGGAAAATTTCATATCTTTCTTATAGATTTGGAGGTTCTATTTCTATAAGGTATGAGAGAGCGGGAGAGACTTAACACACGTTTCCATCTCTTTCTTTTAAATTGTAATGGTAACAGAAGTTGACGTAGACAGGTTTCCAATCACTTAACACATCAAAAATATACTTAACAATGACACAATATATTAAGAATATCAAGTGTTATGAGTGCAGGTATTTTTTTTTTAACTGGCGGCAGGAAAATGTAAAACACGCAGTACTTATGGACTATCTGAGTGATTTAGTCTATTAGAATGTGACCATTAAGGCATAGCAGCTTATGAAGAGCCTCCTGTAGATTTACACGATAAAACTATCTGATATGATAAGCCGGGGGATTTTCATTCTCTTTACAAATGGGGGGGGGTTATTTAAGAATCGCTTAGACGTTGTGTATGTGTGCGCCTGTGCGCATGGCATATAGAGGCAGATACAGGTGGTGAAAGCCTGTTATGAGGCACTGCATCAGAACTAAACGTGATGAAGATGAGTTTTAAACAGGGGCGAGGAGAGGATGCGGAACAAAGTTCACTGTGCTCCTCTCTCTCTCTCTGGTTTCAGACTCAGAAGCTTCTTGTGGTGACAAAGACATTTTAACAACACTCAATAAATCAGTTAAGAGCGATATGGCTTATTGCCCTCGACACGTGTCTTTGTTTACCTAATTCATTCGTTTTTTCTGTTTAAAAAAAAATCCATTATTTTCGGGGAAAAAACATACTTATCGTGTAGATTTTTAAAATTATGATTATAATCATCATCGCCATCACTATTATTATTAGTAGCAGTACTAGAATTAAATTACTTTTTTGATCTTTCTAAAACATTTGGTCATGAGTCGAATTATTTGCTTCTTGTTTTCATTTCCAGTGTCATTTCTGTTTAGACATAATTTCAGTCTTCTAACTACCTACACCGCCACCAACCCACCGCAGTCATCATATTTAGCCCCCTGCACACATTTCCAGCGGGTTATCACAATTGCCATTCCTCCCCTCCTTTCTGATGTGTTACCCAGATTACCATCAGTGCCCCACAGATATTTTTAACAGATCCTCGGCGCTCGGCAATATCCACTCGGAGCCATCTGGTGCAGATCAAAATCTACTGACTTCTTGGGCTTCAGTCGTTAAGGCATTAAATCTAGATCTACAGAATACCCCCTTTGACTCGGGAGGTGGGTGATATGAGAATCAAATCAAATAGAAATAGAACAGTCAAAAAATGAACACCCTCCCACTCGTGAGCCACATGGCTGTGTGAGGAGTGGATAGTTAAGCAGAGGTTAGTGTCCGACCCCCACCCCCACTTTTGTGTGTGTGTGTGTGTGTGAGAGAGAGAGAGAGAGAGAGAGAGTGAAAGAGAGAGAGAGAGAGCTGGAAATTGGAAAGAACAGTTTGGGGGGAGGGGGGGGTGAACAAAACTATTGTATCCGATTTTTTTTTACTTCAGTATTGTGGAATATTTTTGAAAAGCTGGTTTTATTTTAGAAAATATTTTTTCTCATCGTTTTTTCCTTAGTTAAAATAATAATAATAATTCAGTAAAAATATATAAAATGACAAAAGGCTCAACAGATTTCTGCATTATGATCTATTTATTTTTATATTTATTTTTCGTTTTCCGTGTGTGTGTTGGTGCGTCATTTATTAAATTAGAAGCTAAAAGTATCTGGATAACATTTTGTTGCGGATACAAGGACCTGCAGAGTTCAAAGCCGGTAACGCGGTCTTTGGCTCGGCCGTGCTGTGCCACGGACGAGCAAGGCGGTTTACGTGAAGTGGTTCTGCTTTTCCAAAGGACAACAACAATCTGCATTAAGTCCACACACAGGCACACAGATGGAAAGTGAGAGAGAAACAAACAAACAAACAAACAAAAAAGCAGGGAGAGGACTGGGCTGATTAAATCTTTATGAAGAAACCAAAGGAATCAAAAGAGAAGTCAATAAAGACTTACATAATTAATAACTCATATGGAGAAATTTGCATGAATTTCCTCAACTGTTTAGGGAGGTAGCTGTAAACGTCTTGAAGTAAGCGCTATAACTTTCAAAAGATAGATCACAATTTCATTGTAAAAATATCAAATGTATTTATTTATTTAATAAATAAAGTTTTTTTTTAAAGGAATCGTTCCTATTAACTATCCTGTGTCTTTAACGAATGCGTAGGTTTGAAAAAAAAATGCCTAAAGTTTAACAGTAATAAATTTAAAGTTCAAACTTTTAGCGAAAAGGAAAAAGTCACTGAATCAAATAAAGGCACCAGCAGCCCGTGTTACCAAATACTAATTCCTCAGCGGACAGGCTTTTCCCCTTTAATTACAATTTAAATCTATTCAAAGTAAGTTCCTTCTTGACAGGTTTACTTCCCCTTGTGTCGGACAGCTGTAAAATCGTGTAGACAGGTTGTCATACAACAATCAAAGCCTTCGGTGAATGGACTCTAATGCTTGAACATTTAACATACAATAACTCCAAACACGGACGGGGAGAGAGAGAGAGAGAGAGAGAGAGAGAGAGAGAGAGAGGGTGATGGTGGCGTGTGGGGTGGGTGGGGGGTGGGGGTGAGCGAGAGAGAGAGAGAGAGAGAGAGAGAGAGAGAGAGAAAGGGGCCCCAGCCAATGTGCTCACTCTATACTCACATTATCCACATTGCTCCAAACGAGGAGGAGCTTGCAGGCTCAAGTAGAGGACGCCAATCAAAGCATCAACTTCAAATTGTATCTGAGAGATCAGCCTGGAGACCTCAGGGCCAGGCGCGTCAGTCGGAGACGCAATTGTCGATCAGATCACATCCAGCGGACTTTGCGCGGAGAAAAAGCAGAGGAAGCCGAGATTTAAGAGCGGTTTGTTTTGACTGCATACCATTGTATGTCAGTAGTAGCTGAGACTTTGGCTTAAACACTTTCTCTTTATTCACCCGGGCTTTTTTTTCTTTTCTTTTTTCTTTTTTTTTCTTTTCTTTTTTTTGCCTCACATACTTTTTACGCACAGTTTGTCGGACGAAAGAACTGTGCGGTGGAGATGTCTTTCCCCAGCTAGGCTACCCGCAGTACTTGAGTGCCTCCCAGGCGGTTTACGGGAGCGAAAGACCGGGAGTGCTTACGCCGTCGTCCCGGGGAGGGAGCACCGAAATCGGGGGAAGTCCGTCAGCCACTGCAGCGGCTGTCACGTCAGTGTTGGGCATGTAACGCCAAACCCGTACGCACACAACTACAGCGCTTTCTTACCATACACCAGCGCGGACTTGGCTCTTTTCTCACAAATGGTAAGAATATGCTCTTATAATTCTGTAGAAGCATTGGCGTTACACAGATGATCGTTAATTCTCCCGTCCCAAATAACACTGTCTGATCAGAAAATGATCAAGACGTAACTTCAAGAAAATAAATTAATACTCTTGTAATTTAGTGTGTCCGATTTGTTTATTGTTGATTATCTGGTTTAAGTCCGCAATCGATTTATTTATCCCTCCGCTGGTGTGCCTTAGCTGCAAGGTGAAAAGTTTGACCAAATATACAAGGGAAAAAAAAAATATTGAAAAAAATCCAGCCTAAAATATGTTTTGTTGTTATGCATAAAGCAAAAGAACAAGAAAAAATAATTGGACGGTTCTCACGCTGAAGAAAATCCCTGCAGAGCTGCAGCATGAAAGGAAAAAGTTACTGCTTTTTGTCAGACAGATCAGAAAAAATATCTGTCGCGATACAATATCTTGAACTATAAATATGGAATTCGTTTTTTTTGTTTGTTTGTTTTTAAAGTTTGTGTTTTGTGAATCCTTCTGACATAATTGAACGCCCTTCTAACTTTGTTTACCTGACGAATGCCAGGCAGTTACTGGGTCAACACATCTGGTGATAATAGTTAACTTGCATTGTGTTAATGTATTGACTGAGGTATGCATTAGGCCCTCATTTAGTGAGTAGTTTGCTAAAACTTAAAAACAAGCGGTTTTATCGAAAAATAATAACAGCCGCGTTGCACAAGTTGAAGGACCTGCGTGTGGATTCCGTCACAAGGAAAATAAAAGACTTAAAGTATACAATTCGACACGCAAGTATATCTATGACGGGCTGAGAAGATGAAAAAAGGAAAAACTTTACTTGGGCCTTCAAACTGCTTTGCCATATTGTGTACAGAGGGAAGTTTAGCAGGCAGGCCTGTATAATAAAGCTGCCAGTTTGCATGCCACGCGTGTACTCACAAACTTTTCTCTGGTCCTGCTCACTTATTATACCGACGATTTACAGACAATATTTCTTAACAAATGGTCTCTGAGAGAGTTGTGCAGTTGCAGGTACCACAGGCCCAGCGTGTGATACATTGCAAGCTGAGAAGCTTATTTGTGGGCAGAGCTGAGTCAGGTGCAACTGTAACTCAAGGATTTTTAATCCTTTTGTTTAAATTGCATATATATATATATATGTATATATATATATATATATATATATATATATATATATATATATATATATATATATATATATATATATATATATATTACATCGGTGTAAATAACAAGCATGTAGTTAACAATTCATGATATCAAAGTGCTCATGGATTTCAGTGGGGCCACTTTAATAACACATAATCTTTGATTTCTAAGGGATCCCAGTATGAGCTGAAGGACAGTCCTGGCGTCCACCCTGCCAGCTTTGCAGCCCACACATCTCCTGCCTTCTATCCATACGGCCAGTTTCAGTACGGGGACCCTGCTAGGCCCAAGAATGCCACCCGGGAGAGCACCAGCACCTTGAAAGCCTGGCTAAATGAGCACAGGAAGAATCCGTACCCGACCAAAGGGGAGAAGATCATGCTGGCTATCATCACCAAAATGACGCTGACGCAGGTTTCTACCTGGTTCGCAAACGCCAGGAGGAGGCTCAAGAAGGAAAACAAGGTGACCTGGGGAAGCAGGAGCAAAGAGGACGAGGACGGTAACTTGCTAGGAAGTGGTGACGAAGCGGAAAAAAACGAAGACGAGGAAGAGATTGATCTGGAAAGCATAGATATAGACAAAATCGACGACAACGACGGGGATCAAAGCAATGAGGATGATGACGATAAGTCAACGGAGGGGAGCAGGGACCGTAGGGGTGGCGTCGGTGCAACTGGAGAGTTGGACAACTTAGAGAAAAGACGGGCCTTCGCCCTACAGGCCCACGAGGCCTTTGAAAAATCTTAAGAACGCTATTTCAATTCACCCAGGGAGTAAGGAGAACTCTGATAGCAGCAACAACAACACCACAAGAGTTTTGTCTCCGGACAGACCTGGGAGCTTTCCTCTCCCGTCTAACAATAAGCCCAAAATATGGTCTTTAGCAGAGACCGCTACTAGTCCCGACAGCTCATCACAGAAACCCACGTCCCCTTGTGGCACAGGGGCCACCACTCACCCATCAGCGCCCCACCACCAGATTCAGACCCACCCCGCCTTTCTCCCCAGTCACGGACTGTACACTTGCCAGATTGGAAAGTTCCACAACTGGACAAATGGGGCTTTCTTGGGTCAGAACTCCCTGCTGAATGTGAGATCGTTTCTGGGAGTAAACCAGCACCACCACCACCATCAACATAATCATCACTTGCCGGCCCAGCAGCAGCAGCAGCAGCCGACATCAGTGGTGGTGTCCCCGGTAGCAGCGTCAGCAGCGCTCAGCAATGACAGCAAAGCCCAACCAGAGAGCCACAGTCCCAAACACATAGGTACGATGACAGTCTATACCTGTACACGTGAAATGATGAGACATGCAAAATGTTCTTTTGGAAAACAAAAGGGAGATTTTTTAAATTGTGCAACTCATGCCTGTTTCTATTTCTACATGTACACAATCAAATCATGGCGTAATCTGCTACATGTGCGCGCGCGCATGCACGCACACACACACACACAAGCACAAAAATAATATTTAATTAGACATTTACATGTCTATATTTTATCTAGCAGGCATGTACTTATATTCTTCTTTTTTCTTTTGTTTTCAGATCATGAAAACGGTGTAAGGTCGGATTCACCTCCAACACAGACTCTGAAGTCTTCTTTTCGACCCATTCATGACAGGTGAGACCAGCTTTTACTTTCTTGCTCTTGCTGAATTTCAACACGTTGCCATAAAAAGATTATCAGCCACAGCCTTATGTAAAATCAGAGAGCTATGTGTTAACAATTAGCATACGCAGACCTCTAAAAAAACAAACAAAAAAACAAAAAAACATCTGTAACATTGCTGATAAATAATATATATATATATATATATATATATATATATATATATATATATATATATATATATATATATATATATATATATATATATATATATATATATATATATAAATAATAAATAGAGTAACTGCATATAAGCCCAAGGTTAGGGTTCTAGTTTCTTTACTTTTCTTTAAAATTTCAAATATTTTATTAAGATATTTTCTAACATAAAAAAAAAAATAATAACACTACGAAATAAAACAAACAGATTTCAAAAATGCCCAGTTTGCTTTGGGGGTGACAGGGGTCTTGACTCCCATCCCACACCCCTTTTAATTCCTTCCCTCTGGGGAGAGTGTGGCTACTTATCAAGTCACCGAGTAAAACGGGCTCTGTCTGGGTTGTGTGCTTTCCCTAAAGACCCATGGGAGACCCCAGAGCCCAGGGGAGCGCTCTTACCCAAAGAAAGAAATAAAAGAAAAATAATAATAATAATAAGTTTTGCCTCACGTTTACCTCTGTGTGCAACATTCTTAGAGAATTATAAATGAGATAACGAATTACAACTGTTGACAATGGCTGAAGAGAGGATTTTCCCCCCACACCGTCAACAAATTTGTAAAGGTATCGGCACTTATTGTTGTTGTTGTTATAATTAGTATTCTAAAAAGAAAAAAAAAGAAAAAAGAAAAGAACCGAGGGCTTGGAAATCGAGGGCTTCAGTCTGTTTCTAATCAAATTGCTCAGCCAGACACTTGAGATGCATATTGAAACCCGCTGTCCAAACACGGCGGGGGTATTTATCTACCTTTCTGTATTATTCTTTATCCAGATCCTCTCTGCCTTCCAGCGCCAGGAGTCCCACAAGACGCCACGCAACGGGTCCTCACTGCACTCTCCTCGGCTTGATCAAGACATTTTTTATGCTTGAAAAAAATAAAAAAATAAAATGAAATAGAAAAAAAAGACTTTACGCTCTCTAAAAAGGACAATGAGAAATAGTAATGCAGCATAGCATTCAGACGGTACCGAACAAATGGCGTAATTTGGTAATATCCTGTGGATGGATGGATTACTTCCTCTATTGTTGTGTAGCTTATAATCGCGCCTATAATGTTACTCTCTCTCTCCACTTTGCCCAGGCAATCTGGGACATTTTGGTAGGTTGTTTACTTTATTATTATTATAATTATTGTTATTATAATTATTATTTGTCACTATCTTGTGTTTTTGGTGTCCCTTCTTTAATGTAAATACAAGTGATTTAAATTTGTAAATAGGAAACGTTGAAGGAATTTGTCCAGATCGTATATTTTGCCTAAATAAACTAAATGAAATTATAGAGAAAACCCAACATCCTCAGCTTACATTTCTTTTCTCTGATTTATTATTATTATTTTTATTATTATTATTATTATTATTATTATTATTATTATTATTATTATGTAAACAAAATCCATTCATTATGTAGAAAACGTAGGCCTGCTGCAAATTTTATTTACAAAAGGGTGGGAATTCTACGGAGAGAAAAAAAAATATTGGCAGTCCTGCATGCAACCAAGCTTAATTTTATTCAAGTTTGGGAGGAAAGCAGCGTGGATGCATTGAGGTGCTAATAAGTGTCCAGATGGTTGCTGGTGACATAAAATGGACAGGAGCAGCTGGGAAGGTCATTAAGTAATAATATGGGAACGCCCAGTCCAAACAAAATCAAATGGTTAAAATCTAATCTGTCAGAGGGAGAAGTCGATTCGAAGATAAATTATTAATATTTTCCTTTTTGGGGGAGGAGAAGGCTGACATTGTGGGCTTTGAGGAGCAGGGTCATTTTTGGGGTCTCTGTCTGTTTCTACGCTGATAGTGATCATTAGCCTGTAAAAGCTGCTTTCTTGCTGTACAATCGGTGACCAAGAGCAAATATTGATTAACATCAACAGCCTAATGGGGTCTAAACGTAATAAGGGGAAAGTGCAATAATTAACTGCTATTGGAGGATCTTATTATTATATATATATATATATATATATATATATATATATATATATATATATATATATATATATATATATATATATATATATATATATATATATATATATATATATATATATATGGTTAATCAGGATTACACACATTAAAAAGACCTCCTAAAAAGGAGCCGAAGAAGATATGACAACATCCAAAAGGACGCTTTTATAAATCGTGGTATGCTGCAAAGTGAGCTGTTACTGAGGGTGAAAGACCTGTGGACTAACTTATGCACATCTGTTTTGCAATATCACAGCGGCCTCTATAGGCAAGGAAGAGAATTATAGGACCTGAAACCGTTGTAACTGTGCAAAAAGCTGTAAATGAGGTGAAAATACAACAACTTAAGTATCTCACAGTATGTGCAGTATGTAACGCAGCACGTGCTTTTTCATTTGATTTAATGGTCTTGCACTCAATTGCTAGACTATTATGTTTCTATAGCAGAACAAAAGTATCCTTTCTTTTAATATTTTGAAACTATGTCCATGAGGTACATTGCCAGAAAAATGTAAAATATAAGACAATTAGAATTGGAATTTTTAAATGATTAATTATTAATTCATAAATAGCTCGCTGTTTGGAATCTTAATTATTATTATTGCTACATCTTTAAATGTTACATATTCAAAGACACCCAAAATAAGTCACTCACTGCAATTACTTTTGCATGTCAAAGGTCAAGAGTGTCTTTTTTTTTTCAGTGCAGGTAAACCAGACCGTTTGTGTCTTGCGGGGGTGGGGGAGGCGTCTTTGCGCATAAATCTTTGTCACTTAAACGTCTGTTTGAAAACCAGTCACAGACTCTGTTAAAAAATTAACAAAGGTCAGTGAACATTTTGTTGATTGAAGTGGAGTCATCTGGCTTTCACACACACATGATAACAGTTTTACTTAAATCACAAATGCATTAAAATGTTAAATTAATGTGTTTCTGTCAATAATAATAATAATAATAATAATAATAATAATAATAATAATAATAGTTGCATATGTTTCTTCCTGTGGTTGTAGTTTGCCATAAAAACAGCAAATCTTCCAGCCCCAATACACCAGAATAAAATTAATTAATATAAAGTTGAACTGACTCTTTTCAATTTCCCTTATAAGACTGCATGTGTTTTGTAATAATGAATCCTATATTGCGAAGGAAAAAGCAGGTGTGTAAGTTTCCCTCCCACCCCATTTGCACATGACATCCTCTCATGAGCTGGCTTTTGGGGCTAAAATTAAATAACCTCTCGGTGTCCCATTTATTTCTTTTGTACTGAAACAGCGTGAGGTTAGCAAAGGCGTTAGCTGCAGGCCATTATATTGTGTTTCCATAATATATACAAAATTATTCATTTAGTAAGTGGATGTACAGTGGATTGTCTAATGGGTAATGAGCGCTGTTGAAGCTGATAATTAGGCTGTCACTTCCAGCCATTTCCTCCCTGGATGCCCTAGGCCGCGATGCAGGGGAGGAAAAAAGAAAATAAATATGATGAAATACAAGAAGAGGGGCAGATAAATGTATTAAATGTGAATTTAGAGGTTAGGGAAAAAAATCTCTTCGGGACTGCACTGGTAACACATGATAATGTCTGATCTTTACATGGCTGTATCCACCACGTGTTTTAATATTCTTATATTCTGTAATATAAAATAGATGCCATACAATGTTATAGTAAAAATTTAATTACAGCTAAAATTAATAGCTGCCACTCATATCACAGTTGTAATTACTCATCGATAAACCTAAAAAAGTATGAGAACGACCAAAAAACAAATACACGCTGTCAAAACTATTTTCAGTAACCTTTGAAGAGCTTTGGCTATTTTCATCTGAGGACTGGCTGGTGAAACCTACTCAGGAGATATGCAAATTGTGGCTCATGCAAAGACAATAAGTTGTTGACCCTAAAACAATTTAGCATTCTGTCACAGGCTGTGCTCCCCATAATACCTCAGTCTTTTGTTGGCGAACAAGGACCATCTCTCCCTGCAACTGGAGACGTGTCACGCTGTGGCAATCCATTCATTTTAGTGGTGAATTGTGCATTGTGACCGTGTGTGTGTGCGTGTGTGTGTGTGTGTGTGTGTGTGTGTGTGTGTGTGTGTGTGTGTGTGTGTGTGTGCGTGCGTGTGTGTGCATGCGCATGTGTAACAGGAAGAGTGGGGGGGGGTGACTGCATGGGGAGGAAAGTTTATCACTGTCTTGTCTTTTTTGGCAGAAGCAGGCTATTCTTACAACAGACTCGACCCCTTGTTGTCCAACAACACAAATGTCTTTGCCTCTTCCTATCCCTTCACCCTCCTCTTTCAACCCCCGCTTTCCTTCAACATCTCCGTTGTCTTTTCTCAAAGATGCCCGCCCATATCTGTGCCTCTCTAATCCATTTATCTAGTTTCATGAGTGCAGCACTGGTCAAACACTAGACACAAAAGCCATCGCGGGCCCCCAGCCTCAGCTGGGGGAAACACACAACAACAAGCAACAACAAGTCACTGGAGCCCAGCAGCAGCAGCCACAGCAGGGCCACCACAGAACCCTGCTACACCATGTTTATCTGGCTACTTTGGTTCTGCTCCTTGTTTCAGCAGCACAATGGCAGTGAAAGGAATAGGTGCCTTGGTCATAGGCTTTTCATTCCAGGAGCGATAGGCTGCTGGAAGACGCAATTCTTGCCATAGGAAGAGGTTGGAGGATTTGGTTGGAAAAGGGAAAACAGAGGGAGGAAGGCTCAGCACGGCTACATTCAAACACAAATAGTAACAAGGAACTAGTATTTGCCTGACAACTGGCTGGCTGGCTGACTGACTCGCTGTCGGTTAAGCAACAACTCATGACAACTAAACAACCCATGCGGACCCCTGCTGACACAAAAAACCTGGCCTGGTTTGTAGATATACTAGAAATAAACATGGTCTCTCACTCATGTATTCCTGGTTCCCTTTCATTTGGCCACTCAAAGCGACATTCTTATGTTTTGATCCAGCAAGAAAGAGAGAAAAAGATAACAAAGTAAGACAGGGAGCGCGGTCGGGTAAAGTTTTCTCTGTCTCAGTTAAACATTCTTCCTTACTCGGAGTGAAGAACAGAAAAGCTTTTTCACTCCTCTGCGATGAGGACAATATGCTTATTTGGATCTCAGTCAAAGCACTGTGCCAAATATTGGGGCACTAATTAGCTGTCCTAATCTAGAAATATTATCCTCAAATCTGATATATCCTAGTTGAAATGGTCTATTTTAAGAGACCTCGGCTGAACATAGAGGTTCATTATTATCTTCTTGTTTGCAACATGTTTGTTGATCAAAGTTATCTCCATGTGTCTGTTGTTGTTTTAAGGGCATTGACAGGGTCCAACATACACAATTAAACACAGATTTTCTCACATGCATGCATGCACGCACGCACACCCACACACACACACCTATACTTGAGTTGTTCTTCTGTTTCATTAATGACTCCACAAACCAATTAAAGCCGGTCTGTCTTGAGTTTTCCTGAAGTATTTGTACATAGCAGTTCTACCATAGCAGAACTATATTTAGGGAAGAATGGCGTATAATTCCCCTCCCTCTCATACGCACCCACACTCTCTCTATCAAGAGCACGCGCAACCACGTACCCATGAGCGGCATGCACACACACACACACACACACACACACACACACACACAAATACACGTGCGCATGCACACATTCCTTCTGCAGACTGTTGGAGGATCAGAAATATTTTGCCTTAATTATCCTTCAGTATGGATCATGTTCTTCAGGAAGGACTAGTAATGATGGGGTTATTTATAGTCATTCATTCTCTCTCTGTAATT
>JAMQGT020006754.1:35000-75758 GCA_024447675.2 Pterophyllum scalare
TTCATGGCAAATCATGTTCACATCAAAGTTTAAAAATACACATGCACATCTTGAGGAAATGCCATCACGTTTTCTCTGTGATCTGTCTGGGCACATCTGTAGCCAATACTGTCTAGCATGTGGTCAGCTCAGTTTTAACTGCTTTGTCTCTGCTTTAGTCCACAAGAAAAATCACTATGGACTTTGGGCTGCAACTGCACACTTGCATGCATCCGTTTAGGTATGAACACAGTACAGATGCATATCATACATTAGCTTGGGGTCCACATTTCTCCACCATCAAATCCCTACTGAGCATGCAGGCACTGTTATCAATCTGCCATTCAATCTCCTGATCCATTCGACCCCCACTCATCAAGAAAACTTAAAGGTAATGAAACTCCTCTAGCAGAGGTAGCATCTCACCCCAGACCCAGAGCTGGCAATACACTATTATTACTGGATGAGAACTATGCCTTTGGAAGTGCTAATTCACAGGGCAACCATACAGCTAAAACCCATTCTCACTGCCAGGTGGAGTTCATTGCTTGATAAAACTTCTGCACTTCATCATCTGCAGAAAGCAAAAATGTGATCCCAATACCATCAAACTGGTCACTGTCACCCCTTGGCTGTACCTAGAAATACTGTCAATAAAAGTTATAAATAGAAATTGTACCAAAAGGAGGCACTGGTGCGGTCCAAAGCATAACAGGAATGAGTCTAATGTAGTGTATGCTGGCAATGACAAGCAAGCTCTACTGGGCTCCTTCTCCAGGTTGGTAGTTCTCTTGAACACTGAAGTCTTTCTGAACCCATTGATGAATCCATGAGGTCACACCTCAGACAGCTGTCTTAATAATGGAGGGGTGGAACATGTCCCATTTTGGACTGTCCTCAGCCTGTCTCCAAACGCTGTCACTTCTCCCAGTGTAAGTAGCTGGAGGTCACTTGGATCACATCTGCCAAAGGCTCACAGCACACTCCAACTATGCATTTATCAAACTCACCACTAAGTGGTGATCGGTTGATGGCTGAACTCACAAGTGGCCAAGTTATAAAGTTGCAGATCTGATGACAAGACTATAAAATTGATGATCATTCTGTGGGCTAAGGTGTCCTGGTTCCAGTGGAGTTTTTTTATAGACACCCATGAGCATCATTACGGGCAAACTGTGATTAGCATAGAAGTCCACTAATAGAACAGCCTGATTTAAGTGCTGCAGGCACCAGGCTGTTCCTCCCAGTCAGAGCCCTTCTAGTTTCACTGTCTTTACTCACATAAACTTTGAAGTCCCCAAGTGAAGAAATAGCAAATCCACGTTCTAGCACCCCAACCAATGACTCCAATAACTCTGATGCTCTGAACTGGTGTTCATAGGCAAAGTACAAAAATCAGTCCCAAGGAGCCATAGAAAGGAAAAGAACACCACAATGACTGTCTTGTTTCACAAAGTTTAGTTACAACTCTGACTTGATGCAAGGTAAAAACCAATGGATTATCACAGAGTTTTGATTAGATATTGAATTTAAAATGATGAACTGGCCATACGGGGCAGTATGGCTGGGCACCTCTCAGTAAGTCAGTATTTAAACTTCATTCTGACGTCCAGAAATTTCCCTCTGGGATCAATAAAGTATTTCTGATTCTGATTCTGATTCTGATCTGTCTATTGTTAGATCAGCAGAGGGAAGCAGGGCAACACTGGAACAACAAAGGTGTCCAATTTTTCTGTGTGGCACTTGCATATGGGTTAAATGGCTCACAACCCCTAGTACAATTTTGCTTAGGGGAGTTCTGAATTAGCTCTGCATTGCATTCTTTATATTAACATTTTAAATTTTGTTAAAAAAAATAAATGAAATAAATCAATGCATAATGCTGCTTTTGCATACAGTATATTTGCTAAAACAGCAATACTTCTGAGTTTGTCTAGAATACAATAGGTAGCTGGTATAAATTTGCCCATTTTTTGCATGTTAATTACCTGTACAGTTGCGTGTTTTTGCATCTCAACGATTTGTAGAATGACCTGCTGGTCACCTATGCAGGAAAAATGGTACATGTTTTTCTCTTTTTAACTAAAATTAGTACAGTTCTGATGCACTGAGGCTTTAAAATATGAATCAAAGCTGTTCAAATGCCAACAGTTGCCATGCAGGGGGGGTGGCAGTGGCTTGGATGACTAGAATTACCCTGACTTCCAAGTCCTCAGCAGGCCTCCTCCTGCCTGGTGTTGGCTTACCTGTCACTGCAATCGCTGGTTCTTCATACACAAAAAGGGGGAAAGACTGCAGTCAAGAACTGCAACAGAGGTGGAGAGGCAGAGGGACAAAGAGAAGGATGAAGGATGCAGGATGGTGTTGTGACTCTCTTGTCTCTAAGCAAGGTCTGCCCCTTGATTGCCCAGCTACCTTGCTCAGAATTCCTCTCTTGCTGTCTCCCCCATCTCATCTTTCTCGCTTTCCTTGGGAAAGCACTTGCTGAGAAAATCTTTATGAACTCCTGGGCCTGTCGGCGTTGCTGGGGCTACTTAAAAACCTGCCAGTTTAACAGCTGTGTGTATGGGCTCGGCCCCGGATAAAGCACTTGGAAGTGGCAGGGCTTACACCATAGGGTGAGTCTTTATGAGGGGCCCTCCTGTGTGGCGGCCGCTGCTGGGGCTGTTAATTGGCACACTCTGAAGTGCTTTACAGTATATCTGCCTTTCATAAGCCAGACACAGGTGGAGGCAGCAGGGGAAACCAAACGTTTATCCAACGCTAAAGCCTCAAGCTCACTCTCTGCTCCTTCATCTTCATCAGTTATTATGAAGCACATTACATGAACATGTTTAAACTGACTGTAAAAAAATTAATTGAATTTTAAAAAGGAAATTATGTTTCCTCTCTGTATTCATGTAATGATATTTCTTTCATACGCATGGCAATTAGTAAGGCTTTTACTTGAAAAACATTTTTTTAAAATAAATACAATGGCCAAGCTAAAGTCCAAAAGATGCCATTTCCACTTCAGCTGTGTTTCATCTTTTGTGTTTTATCCATTTACAGTCTCGTTTGTTCTGGTCAAATTGTGAAATTATTTCTTTTTAAACTGATTCAGCAGTTCAATGTAACAACAGAGCAACAATTAAGTTTAAAATGTCTTAGGCACTGTCTTCACCCAGAGATCAGAACTTCCAAGAAATGGGTTTTACAAAACTTTGTGCAATTCAGTTCAATTCAATTTTATTTCTATAGCAGCAATTCTCAAGAACAGGCATATTAAGGTGCCTTATATTGTAACATAAAGACCCGACAAGATCAATGCACAGTGATGATATATTCACCAATTCAAGGAAGGTAATGTAAGGTTAGATCAAGGACACTCAGTCCACTGATGAAAAAGGTCAGCAGAAGTTGGTTTTGGGAACCTTAAATATGATGTGCAGTTTTTTTCTGCTTTTTAGGATTACATTGAAACAGACGTAATTTTGGTTAACTCAAACCCAGCATCTTTAGTTATCACTAAACAGAAACATTTTTGAAAAACATTTATGACTCAGGAGGGAAAAAACATATTTTTTATGAGTTTAGTTTAAATCCCAGCACTTTGAAGCTGAGACCAGATGAAGATGCCTTCCCCTTACATTCTTACTTTCCAGCAAAACCCTTTCAGTGTTTCTTCTTGCGTTTCATTTCAATTTCATGCAACGTGTTCTTTTTTTAAAACTCCATTCAAGTGTTTAAATTCACATATGCTTTCACATACAACTTTTTAGGGATCAGGCTTCATTTGAAATGTTTTCACAAAGACTTGCTCTCTGCAGGACTCATCTGAGATAACTATCTTCCAGCATTTTATGCATATTGCACAAAGTGCACTGATGCAAACAGTCATTTTGCATGATTGGCATCTCTTTTTTGTTCTTTTCTTTCTTTCTTTCTTTCTCTTTCTTTCTTTCTTTCTTTCTTTCTTTCTTTCTTTCCTTCTTTCTTTCTTTTTTAAATTGGGAAATCTTTCAGTTTGAAATGTATTACTCAATATTACCCCGCCTGTGCATCACTTCTGGAAGTGATCAATGCTATTTCACAAATTTACATCACTCAGCACCAAATCTGTAACATCAGTGTGGCACTGACTTAACATGTGATGATCCTGAATAAAGACAAAACACGATCAGTCTTTGACATTTAAGCATTGGTAATATATATATATATATATATATATATATATATATATATATATATATATATATATATATATATATATATATATAATTTTTTTTTAAAAATTTAAATACAAACATTGCAAAAATGGACCTACTCGGCACAAATTGAGACTGTCGTGGGAGAGAAGAAAGAAGATGAGAAACAAAACCTGCTCATGAACCTATCCACTCAGCAGATTTTGCTCACATGACAAACTGATTTACTTGAGCTACATCCCATTCCAGCCATTGCTACACATGATACACACATGAAAGACCTACTAAAACTCAGCCATCAGCACATACCAGCAGATGACATGTATGACTAGAGACAGCTGATACAATGAGTGTATTTACAAAATCAGAAAAGACATGTTGAGAGTATAGAGTGTGGAGGAGAACGTCGGATTAAGAAATAAACCGATGTAAAAAAAAACAAAAAGAAGAAGAAGCAGAAAGCAGGAAAGAAGAGAAAATAAAAGTGAGAAAAATAAGTGAGATAGGAGAACTGCCTTCTCCTATCTCAGGAAAAGGAAAAGGAACAACAGCAGCTTTAGATTGGATGAGCAGCCCATAAGGTTGCCAGATGAGCTTCAGCTTAACCGCAATCCTCAAAACGGAGACAAACATACGCCAGTGTCTCCTGTATGCCTTCCACAGACGCCCCTAAATGATTGTAAACATTAGTTCTTGAGAAAAGGGAGGGTACCCTGGGGCCACTTCTCTGCATTGGATCGCACTACCTCAGCAGTGGTGCTACATAATCACCAACAGATAATGTTTGGTTAGCACAGATATTTCTGAGGACTGATTTCACTGCTGATTGTGACGGTATTGTGTTCAGAAAAAAAAAAAAAACTCTGGCAAATTGCTGTAAATGCTTCTGCAAACCTGGAACTCGTGTTATTCCATTCAGATTTCGATGCTTGCGGTTTATCTGAAGCTGAGTCAGTCATTCCTTTGTTATTACTGAGGAAAAGTTCCTAACAATAACAGTCATGCACATTCGCATCACCTGAAAATGGGCCACAGTACGAGGTCAGATTGCACGGGTTCATTTTATCAGCAAAAAGCTGGAGATAGCCATCGCTTTACTTGTCTACGAGAATGTTTTAAGTTTTTTTAATTCTTATAAGTTAAAAAAAAAAGTAGACGTGTGACTGTGAGTCAAACAAGGGTTTTTCAATTTAATGACACATTTATTTTGTACGTGTATATTATATAGTTTTTTCCCCCCCTCATAAAAACATCAACAAAAATAGCAAATACTACAAGTGATAAAATAAAAAAAATAAAATTATAATTAAAAAGGAAAAAAAAAAACTGGGCCAGCAACCTCACCACATCTTGCATTTTCCACCATTCTTTATTCCCAGTCAGTGCCTTAAGTGTTTATACATTTTATGCCCTTCTGGTCTTGAGGTTAGGTTTCTGAAAAACACCACATTGCTCTGAACTAGCTAATTATTTTCTAGATTTGACACCAAACAAATCTACCCTCTCCGAGTTTACATTAAACAGGCCATGGCTCTCTGGCATTTTTCACAAATGAAACATTGCAGACGTCACATAAAGTGCGTCTCCCTTTGTGCCTTGTTTTTACCCTTCGAGGACTACTTTACTTTGTTTGAAGTCTCATTTATTTTACCTACATATCAGCTTCACAATTGATTAAGCTCCTTCCACATATACCCACCACGCGGTGTTAGTTTTACGTGCACATTTGGAGGCGAGCTCCTCCTCACATGAGCCATTAACGACATAGCACGTCCTGACATTATTACCATTTCCGAGCTTCCCCAAAGGGATACGAAAGGAAGCAAAATGTAAACAGATGAGACATCTGAAAGGAGATATTTGATTCAAACTTTCACATCCTCTTTTCTAAGGTTGCTTGAAAATGGAAACCTGGAGTTTGTTTAGTTTTGAGTCCCCTGAGACCGGTAACATTTGGCCTCTGAGTATTAATTGAAGAACTGGGCAGAATGTCCACAGCTGTTTAAAGTCTCTGAAGAAACTGAACAATCCCTAAAAGAAAATGTAGCAAACACTGTAGATGGTCGCATTTTAAGGCTCATCCTGACTCTAGGCTTGAGCTGCACTTGGGTTTCAAGAGCTTTATGATGCTTTGAAAAGCAGAAAGGCCCTGAAATGACCTTCTGACTCACAGTGTGATTAAAATCCTTCCTCTGCAGACAAGTAGAGATACTTGAATTAAACAACCATCTAATTAGATTACACCCTTTATGTGTGACGCTGAACAGAATCTCTCATGTATTATTCTTGTTCCTATTTATATTATTTAGGGGTCTGATTTATTGTGCTTGGCAAAATGTTCATGGATAGTGGGATCAAGTTTAACGGTAGAATTTGTCACATATATTTACAAAAATAATGGCACTTGTTATTAGGTCACGTTTAGTAACCTTGGGGAAGGGAATTAATATCATAAAGTATTCAGGAACGTCAACAACTCAAGATTCAGACCGTCTGGAACGGCGGCCTATCTAAACAATGAGAACATTGTTATTTTCGTAAACCTGTTGACACAAGTCACTGAGTACCGTATTATGTGCCAGACAGCTGTTTCGACATAAACGCAAGGGTAAAGGCAGGGGGAGGAAAGGAAGAAATGAACGTGTAAAACCCTGACTGTATGATTACATTATCCAGTATCCAGGCAGCATACTGTAATCAAACAATTACAGGGAAGCTATTTACTGGTTGACTACTGCTGCACCCAGTCAGCTGCAGTGTCAAAGTTGACTCTCTCATATGTGATCTAAACAGAACAATTACCATTATTAGAAGATATGATCAAGTTTCATGGTTTGACCCATAAACACGAACAGAGGAGAACATTTTCACAAGATCTGAGTAATACTTCCAAAGAGGAAGATTCCCATGGGCTGATAGCTTATTAACCACAGTGGTGGAGGTGTGTGGGGGTGGAGGCAATCAGCGTGTAGTCAGTTTGTGTGTGTGTGTGTGAGGCCATGAGGCAAATTTGTATTTTTGCACATGTGTAATTATAATGTATTGAGACTGCTTTTATATCGCATTGCTTTTAGGCCGACACTAGCTTTGTTTGCTTTTATGCAGAAAGAAGGGGAGGGAAAAAAAAGACAAGACAAGGGAGGAAGACACTGACAGAAGTTGAACAAGAACTGTAAAATGTGTCCTTCTCTTGGCAGCCCAGTGCTATCCAAGGGACATGCTTTAGGGGTTGCATTGGTGGCATTCTGGTAGAGAATCAGGGTAGCATTCATCGGAGCATGCCACACAGAATCTCTGTGGCCAATCCACGCTGGAGGCCCTAGGACAGGGAGTTTGTGCTGCTGAAAGCTTGGGACAACATAGTTCGACAACATCTCACACACACACACACACAGTGAGAGAAAAGACAGGCTGGTTTCCCACAGGGCAGGGCTGAAAGCTACACCATGTTCAGCTGGTACGACATGATGAAAGTGAACTGGAACACATTGTGCTGAACTGCCACCGAAGGGACATTGCTTCTCTGGTGATCTTTTTTAAGCATGAAGTGGTGTGGTTTTTTTTTGGCTTTTTTTGTGCGTAAACCCTATAACGTCAAGTGGAGTTGTTGAAAATTCTGTTTCCATGTAGCTATCAATCGATTAAGTGAATTAAACTCTTGAAGCAAATGCTGGGCAGTGATGGATTTCTGCACATTTATTGTAAGCAAGCCGCGATGCATCCCTGAATTTTTAGGAGGAAGCCATTTTGGTGCAACACAGCTTTCAGCAATGCAGTTGCTACATAACTAGAGTAAAGAAATGCTTTTCCCATTGCAGTATTCTTATTTTATAGTAGTATTAGATATGTTTTTTTAAGTATTTGTGATACTTTAAGTCATGATTATTTTTTTTGTATTATGAAAAGCAAAACCTGAACATACAATTGATTATTAGTCTTCATTTTGAGAGAATGAAAAGTTTCACTATGCTTTTACAATGCCCAGCACAGATACTGGACAGCAGTACACATCCCTCATCCACATAGATACACTTTGTGTCATCCATGTTTTGATTTTGTGTGTTGGGGTCAATAGCGACCTCTTGACACTGAGACTTTATACATGCTAATGAGGGTTGCACTCTAACCTAATCGCTCAGTGCATATGGTGAGCACGGGTTTGCCTCCTTGTGTTTATGTGGGATCAGTGTGTGGATCGTTGAACTAAGTGGTGGGGAGCTTTTAGTGCGAGACCCCCAAACAAAAAAGAAGGAAGAAAAAGAGAAAAAGAGGGGGGGGGGTTAGAATGGAAAATCTCGCTGAATGGATCCTACATTAGGTACAATCTGGAAAGGGATAAAATGCACCCTCCAGTTGTAAAAAAAAAAAAAAAAAAAAAAGATTATGATTACTACTAATGCAAATACTGTACTAGCATGAATTAATCCCCCTCCCTTTAATTTTCTTGTAATTTAATATAAACATTGTCACTTTTGCATGTAGTCAAGAGTGTGAACTTTATTTATGTTTTGGAACACAAATACTGTGTACACACACACACACACACACACACACACAGATGCACGCACGCACAGAAAGAATAAGCATATGCTTTGGAAAAGTTGCAGCTTTGAAAACTCACTTTTCTCAGCCAAACTTCTTATACATATTTGCAAGAAAATCAAAGCGTCTTTGTGGGGCTCGCCCTAATCCTTTCTCCAGCACATAAAGGATGTACCTTTAAACTGGCTTTCACTCCTCTGACAACCATGCAAATTGGTGAGAGGTAGGATGCCATCTCATTGACATTGTTTGTTAGAATAACATAGCACAGGGGAAAGGTCCTGTCTCAGGCATTCCACTGAAGCCCTCCCCTCTGTGAAGTTTCCTGATGAATTGTCACAAGCTTGTTATTTGCCATTAGTTTCTAGCATTTCTTCCTTCTGTTGGCCAAACTAATTCAATCTTTTTGGGAGGTAATCTCATTGAATCCCCCAGGAGGTTCAGGAGAACTTTTTTTTCCCCCCTCTTTTCTCTCCTTCTTTTTCTCCACATAGTGTTATGACCCAGTTTATTTTAGAGTTTCCTACTTAAGAAACGGGAAGAAAGTATAACATTTATATCTCTAGCCTTTTTTTTTCCTGGAGATTTTCATTGTTTTATAGTGAGAGTAATTATATTCATTAACTATCTTTTTTTTTTTTTTATCAGTGCAGCATTAACTTCCTTCTTGCTGTCACAGTTCACACTGTAAATTCAAACAAGCTTAATTTCAGCCATCACATTACTAGCATGATAAACTATTAAAACAAATAAGATCCCTTTTCTGTTTTGTAGTTCGTGCATACATTTAGAAATATAGCATTTGGATGAAAACATGGCAATACATAGGAAAGATTCTCAAAGTAAGATCTCCTTGCTCAAATAAAGCACTCATATCTGTAATAGGATATGCTAGACTATCAAACCACCATTTTTCTCAGCTATATACAGACTGAAAAAGACAGGAGTCGGTATGTTCACAATAATTCACCCAAAAAGGCATCAATCAGAAGTCATGTTGTTAAAAAAAAAGCAGGGAAAAAAAAGGCAGAAGTATGCCCAGATCTAAGCAGTGCACCTCTAACAACCATATCTTTTTGATAGCAGTGTAATGAAGAGTTTAATTTGGAACCAGCCATCACTTCAAAGGAAGATGCAAGTATTTTCCTGCTTATTTGCACCCCCAATGGGGCCTATACATTATAGTATAACCATGTCCCGCTCTTCCACTCATGCACTAATGCCATCTTGATTGCCTAATTTCTCATGTCAGCAACTTCTTCTGGGGAGAGAGAAGAGGACAATTAGGGGACAACTGAGCATAATTGTGATGGGAATGTTCTGTGCAGCAGCAGGCAGCCCACAAGTCGCCTCACTGTAGGCTGGTTTTGGTTAAGAAGAAGATGCATTTTTTTTTTTTCATTCCATGTTTTTCTCAAAGTTCATCCTCAGGACACATCAGGAAATGTGTGTGATGGGCAGGCAGTAAGCAGTCACAGAGGGAACACGACGGCTTCTAGCTAATTAAAAACATTTAGACACTCAAGAGCAAACGGGTGGAATCATGGGTGGTTTGGTTTCTTTGACGATGCATGTGGCTTTTTGTATGTGTGTCACACCTTACATTTAACTTGCTTATTTTATTGTAGTTATCTTGGAACTGTGTAGGAAAACGATTCATAGTGAAATCACATATCTCTCCATCACGAGGCGCTGCTTTAAAACAATAGATTTTTGTCAGACATCTGCATTAAAACCTTATGGCCATGTGAAGTCACTATGCAGTCACACTGAGAGGTTGAAAACTTAAATAGACCCATGAACAACACATATTTTCAATATGAAAAAAAAAGAAAGAAATTTTTGGCGTTGCGACAACCACTGGCTAAACACGTGTAAAGATTTAGCTTGTTAGGAGACAAATTTGACCCGCTGAGGTTACAAGTATCTAATGTGACTGCGCTCTAATGTTTTACATGCTATGGTTACTTAAAAGCATACATGTGGCAGGGGAAAGAGCTCTTTAATAGAGAGGCAGTTGTGTGCTGTTTCAATCAAAGCCAAATGTTGGCACATGGGTGTATACAGTAGACTAAGCCACTACCAACAACTTTAAATTTATGAAGTCAAGAATAGACTGTATGTATATATGACCAACTGGAATTCTTTTAAGCCACTGCTTGTATAGTGGAAAGCATTTTACAGTGTCAGAGCCTTCAAATATTTTCCAGACCCCCAAAAAAACCTTCTTCTCTGTTCTCCTGTTTTCTGATACCGTATCATATACCACATTACAAATGCAAGAAAACACAACATCAGAGTGCACTTACAAAAGAAAAAATTTTTTTAAAAAAAGGAAAGGTCCACTAAATTTCCATCACAGCTCGATAGTGGCATTATCTGGTTGCGAGGCCATGCATTATCTTGTGTTTGTGGACTATTTGTCATAAGAGACCGCTTCCCTTTGTTCAAACAAACCAGTCAGTGTTGCAGGTTCAGAGCAGGGAGCTGAGCGAATTCTGGTTTATCTTACCTCTGGACAAATAAACTATAATGCTGACTAATAACTGGCCTGGAATGTGAAGAGAGCTTGACTCTCAACTCAGTGTGTTGTTAAGCATAATGAATATTACAGGCCCCTCTGTATACAGTGCCAAGGCTTAGTTTACTTTACTACACATGGCTGGGGCCTTTAACTGAACACTGACCTCTGAGACAAGAGAATTTACTTACGCATAAACAACTGACTCGAATTAACGTAATGAAAAAGGTGACAGCTCGACTTTTCAGCGTAAAGGTGGTGGGAAATGTCATGTTAAGCATCTTTATAGTGAAAAAAAGTACACATGGTATGGACATTTCAGAAATTTCAGAAATGTAACTATAATTTGTACGCTTTAAGATTTTATGAACATTGTGGAGGCACATAATACACACTGCACTGTGTGGTGGAGAATAGTAAAGAGCTGTGAACAGCTGTAATGACCGGTGGTGGGACAAATGCTTTATTCATACTGAAAATGTTACTCTTGTATTGCAGATTCTCTTTTGCCATGCTCATAAACATCCATCCGTCCACTTCCTCCGTTTATCCAATCAAAGATATTTAATTTCAGTTTAACACACAAAAAAAGAATTATATCTTTAAATAAGTAGGTAAGAGGTTCATGCCACTCTGTGTTATTTGGGAAAGAATAGCAGAGTAGCACGGCTGTCCCGCCTGTCTACCGTTAACAGCAGAAGCACAGCAAGGCCACTCAGTGCCTCAGCAGGCTGTAGCTGTCAGGCTTTCCAGTGAGTCGACAACCCCAGTGATAAGACTACTTTAAAGGAGAAATACCCGCCTCTCCTCCCCTTTAAGAGGAAATCTGCTTAAAATACCATGACTGTGTTGCATGTGGCTTATGGATGGTGCTATCTCTTGTGGCTGCTTTAAGAGTAATAAACTCAATACAGTGACTGTCGGGCTTTGTTCGTGGAACAGTGACTGGCACAGGCCATCAAAAACAGAGAGGTTGTCACTGTTTCTGTCTGACTATAACCCATATATCTGTCTTGATGTCATCGAGACTCAGTAAAGAAGAAAAAGCTTCACAGTGGGACATCAACTGCTAGGGTGCCAAGTAAGCAATCGGTACACTGAATGAATATTTCGAGCTGCAGATCAATGTTTTTTTACAAAGCGATAATGTCCTTCATGAGCTGTTTTTCATACACATTTATACAAAGACAAGATTTTATAAATAATGACAACAAGGTCTTAAACTGACACTGGGATCAAGGTTGAGAGGATCAAAAGAATGTCAGGGGTGAAGTATGAGGGACACTAGATAGGTTACAGTCTGACAGAGCATTTCAGTCATCTGAATGTGTGTGTGTATTTTTTTAATTTTTTTTTTTGTGGCAGTATACAGTTGGAGCTATAGAAACACTGTCCAACTCCCCAGAGCCTTCTGTTTCTCTCCCATCCCTCCATGACCCAATTCCCCTGAGGTTTCCAACTGCCTGTCAAAGTTTTGCACCAACTATCAAAATGGGAAGGGATTTCTGTGGCGCGAATACCCTTTACGACCAACCTAGTTGTAGGTATCTGTTTTGCTTGGAGTTGCAGAACTGAGGCTATATTCTGATGAGGACGTGTGGAGGTCAACACCTCTGTGAAAACAATGACAGATGCAGTAGCACAATATAAATTCACCATGGCATCCAGCCTCAACTGTCAGCAACATCAGAGGGCATCAGGGGAGCCCTCTGCAAAAATGAGGGGAAAAACGAGCAGTGGAGAAAGGCAGCAGAGTTTGTAACAGTGTCTATTACGCTGCCGAAGAATTTGCCTGGGAGCTCAGCTTGACAGATTAGCCCAGCGCTCAGATGGGGCAGTGCATTGGTGAAACAAGAGCTACTTTTATGAGGTACGTAACACAAGCCTGTGGTAGCCACGGCAAGGCCAGGTAAGCGATCTCTTGATGAAAGTGAGGGCAGTGCTCCACCTTTCATGTTTCCATAGGTTTTATTTGGAGCACGCACAGACGGGACTGCAGACAGAAATGACAGACAATTAAGATTGCACAAAGGCAAGGGAAATTCAGTATCGGGCTACATGACCCCTGCTTGCCGGCAGTATTTCAATGCATATGGCTGCCTTTTGTAATGAAATTCTTAGGGAAAACCTGTGTGTGTGTGTGTGTGTGTGTGTGTGTGTGTGTGTGTGTGTGTGTGTGTGTGTGTGTGTGTGTTGGTGAGAGAGACAGTAAAAAAAAAGAAAGAGGAGAGAGAAAAGAGGGCCTGAAGCTCCAGCAATGGGTAAAACATGCAGTTATATATACCTGGCAGATTTCAGTTTCTAAACCCACCTTCATGCATCAAAGAGCCAAAGCAATAGACGGGTGTGGGGATTAATGTGGAAATAAACCTTGGGCTTTCTACATATCAAAGACCAGATAAGCTTATGAAGTTTAATTCATATGTTTTATTCCGGTGAAAAACGGCCATTTGTGATGATGGCTGGGCTGTCCCAATGGAATTATAGCACGCCGATAACGATCCGGCGCCAACACTTCAACTGAATCCATTTCTAAGGAGAAAGGAACAGGTCTGAGAAATATAAATTAACCTCACCTTGCTGAGAGTGAGAAAAAAAGGGGGGGGGATTCTCCCATGAATGTCCACTGACAGGGATTTCTTCATCCCATAACTAAGACATCTAGTTTGAGCCAATAAGGAACGATGCAGCAGACAGGCAGGCTGTGGCTCCAGACAGAAAAGAACATTTTTTGGTGGCGAGAGATGTCTAAATCTGGGAATGGATTTTATATTTCCAGCATAATATCAAGGGCAAGCAGGTGAGCTTCATGGGTTTTCATTCTGCAGACACCTAATCTTGATCTCCCTGCACATGTGAATAAGGGAATGAAGTCAGCACTGAAAATATGCCCACACTGGGTAAGAATTAGAAAGGACTTGGTACGTCTTTTGCTTAGTTTGTTTATCTTTCTTTTTTTTTATAAAGTTCTCTGATGAACATCCCCAAACTGATGGAAATATCTAAGATAATTTTGTAGATTATTTTAAATATATATTTTTATAGACACTTTATATCTGACATTTAGATGTGGAAAGCCAAACCTTGTCAGTCGCTACAGGTGCTCTTTGGGGTCTTCTTTTTCACTCATGTGTATAAATGGGTGGATTTATTTATTTTTTAAATAGTTTATAATCATTCTACATGTTTAAAATGTACACAATGTTTTCCTTCACTTGCCATTGACTTGATGTTCATTTTTATGGTGTTAAACATCAAAAAAATGTATGTGTAGTGCACTACACAAACAAAATATTGCTGGTGCTTAATACTGAATAAGTCAGAGTTTGGGATTATCACTGTGTGTTTGCTCCAATTTTGCAAGACCAAGGATAAAAGATCAAATTTAATATGTTTGAACAATCGGACTAAGCAGTTTTTTGAGACAAAGAGTAATGCTGCGGGATCAGGTATGGGATGTTTCCCTTCAGAGCAGGCACTGCAACTGGAAACATTTTTCTCACTGAGCATGCAAATTATTACAAAATGTTCTTCTGCAACCACTTTTCAACAGTATAACAAAACTCTGCCATTTTAAATTTTTTTTTTTTTTTTTAATTCAGAGAGCTTCTTCACAGTAGAAATTCACCCAGGAGGTTTTACAGGATTGTTCCCTTTAATGAGGCACTGGAAAAGCTTATTTTCCCATCTATGGCCTCTCTCATTCCCATTCAGTTAATCAAATTACACGGCATCTTTAATCTTTCCTTATGAGCCACTTTATTAACTTAAATTCTTCGAACCCTGCAGCAATGAGTGGGTGAGATTCAAAGGAGATCTATATGCAGCGCAAGGAAATGATGCATTTCCGTCTCTTTGACAGTCAGGCATAGTGATGATGACACCCCTGATGAATTTTTCAACACAAACAGTACTCAATTGATATTTATTCTCAAATGGAAGAGTAAACACATTTCAAAATGACAATCTACAAATCATAAAACCAGCTTTATTAATTTTTCCAAAAACAGAGATGTGACTGTAATTACAGCATGCAGTCAGGGAATGCTCCAGCCCTATAGGGTGGAGTTATTAATGAATGCAACTGTTCTGCCAATCCGTTAATCGCAACCACACTGAACCACATCATATATCACACAACCTCAGTGAGACAGCCAGCCAGCAAACCAATCAGTCAACCAGCCAGGCACTGGGGCACAAAGCCAACCATCAAATAAAACACTGATCAGGCTGTATGGCAGTTACTTAGTCAGCCAGTCAGGTGGCCATTCAGCTAGCTATGGCTAGGTTGTCAAAGGCAACAAAGTCAACCCAACAAAGCCAGTCTGTATGCGAGTTAGTCACCCAGTCTGTCTGCCAGCCAAAGCAGCCTGTCTTGGCCCAAGCCTTGGAGAAAACAAGCAGTGTGCAATCTGTACACCATAAACACAAAGTGACAGTTAGCACCGGGTTGAGCAAGATTTATCACACACATTCTTGGCTCTGCAGTTAATATACTGCAGTCTGCTTTGACCCAACTTTCACTTCAGACTGTGAGACAGTGATTCTGTGACATCCCTGCCCTTTAACATTAACATCTCCTCATTTTACTTACCAAAATATTTTCCAGTAAAATATATAAATATCCATCCATTCATTTTCTTAACTGTTTATACAATACAGGGTCATCGTGGTGCTGGAGCCTATCCTAGCTGTCACTGGGTGAGGGGCGGAGTACACCCCGAACAGGTTGGCAGTCCAACACAGGGCTAACATATAATTATTATAAACTGAAACAGTATTTTGAGATTAATAGTGAGATCCACGTCATTTGAACTCTTGTTATCAAAGCCAGACTAAATCACTGCAGAGCACAAGAAACCCATGGTTCTAAGTTCTTGTAATATAAAATAGTGCTTTGGTGTTAACAGGACTCAGTGAACATGTTAGGCTTCTGGATGGTTACTTTGCATTACCTTGCACTACTTTTACATTTATTAAAACACTTATATTTCACTGAAGTTCCATAGCAGCAAATAAAATTGCATGACTTACTGTGGTGGGTGTCTGCAATGCAAGTTACACATTCTAGAGATTTTATTTTTAAAGTATCACACTGCTAGATTCTTACCATATGATCCTGAACATTGTCCTGAAATGCCAAATATGAGAGAGCATAAAATCATGGCATGTTATTCTTGTTCTATTAGGGACAATTTGTTTGTTCACAGCTTGCCTAGGGTAAGGTAATCTTTGAACATGTTTGTTTTATCCAAAAAGAAAACATCTGCTAGGATTATCCCAAGTAAGAAAGTATTTCCTCTATGCTGTGCATCTTAGCTCTGTTCCCTATTTTGAAACTAAAAAAATCCATGGGGGCAGCAGTTGTGCGACAGGTTGGTGTCACATAAGTGAGAAACAGATTGGGAACACATGCTTGGAGCTTTTCAGTTCAAGAATTTGGAACACATTGTAATTCAAATGCTATATAAATTTATTTACTTTTTTGGGAATCTTTCCAGAATAAGAAAAGATTTCAGTCCAAATACCCCATCCCTTTCATTTTGTCAGTTGCATATTCCCACTTCACTTGATCTATGATGGCTGCATGCTTTAGCTGCTTTGGCAGAAATAATGTCAGCGTCCCATAGAGATTTGGCATTTTCAAACATCATCTGGCCAGTGCAAACTACTGAAAGTAAATTAAAAATTTTAACTACTAAGTATTTACACAGGAGAACCAATAAATTAAGAGCCTGATGAACAGTTCTCTTAAACAGTTACAATTGCTATCAAGTAATCCAAAGTAGGCATGGAAGATTGGAAAATTGATGTGCCACTGCTTAATAAAGAATTAATTTGCAATTCTTTTTAGAAGCTGACTAAAATGCTTAAATTGCATTATACTACACAGGAGAAGACAGCAATTTGGATGGATGGATAGATAGATAGATAGATAGATAGATAGATAGATAGATAGATAGATAGATAGATGTAGATAGATAGATAGATAGATAGATAGATAGATAGATAGATAGATAGATAGATAGATAGATAGATAGATAGAAAGAAAGAAAGAAAGAAAGAAAGAAAGAAATGATGAACTGACTCTGGTTTACCCCAGAAATCACTCAAATAGAAACTGTCTGACAAAGTAAAGTAGCCTAAAAGATCACAAAAAGCAACACATCATGCCACAACCTGAAGAAACTCAAGAATGGATGAGAAGCAAAATCACTGAATCATCTAGAAGTCTGGAACTTTTTACAAAGCCATTTCTAAGGTTTGGGGAATTCAGCAAACCATGGTGCAAGCCATTATCCACAAACAGAGAAAACGTAGTGGTGAACTCTTCCAGGAGTGGCCAGCCTACCAAAATTATTCCAAGAGTGCATTGAGGAGGCCACAAAAGAACCCAAAGCAGCATCTAAAGAACTGCAGGCCTCACTTGCCTCAGTTAAGGTCACTGTTCATGATCCAACAATAAGAAAGAGACAAGACAAAAATAGTGTCCATGGGCGAGTTCCAAGGCAAAAACCACTGCTGACCAAAAAGAACACAAAGGCTGACAAAAAAGGCTAGACAAAAGTTGAACATTTTGGAAGGGTTACATCTAATTACATCTGGCATAAAACTAACACAGCAATTCATAAAACGAACATCATACCAACAGTCAAGCATGGTAGTGATAGTGTGATGGTCTGGGGCTGCTTTAATGTTTCAGGACCTGGTCATAATTTATGGAACCATGAATTCTGCTCTCTACCAGAAAATCCTGAAGGAGAATGTCTGATTATCACGTCATGCCCTGAAGCTCGAGCACACTAGGGTTGTGCAGCAGAACAATGATGTGAAACACACCAGCAAGTCCACCTCTGAATGGCTCAAAAGAAACCAAAATGAAGGTTTTGGAGCAGCCTAGTCAAAGTCCAGATTTAAATCAAATTGGGATACTATACCTTGGCATGACCTTAAACAGGCCGTTCATGCTCAAAAACCCTCCAATGTGGCTGAATTAAAAGCAATTCTGCAAAGAAGAGTGGGTCAAAGACTCATTATCACAAATGCTTGATTGCAGTTCTTGCTGACAAGGGTGGCAAAACCTGTTAGGGTTAAGAGGCAATTACGTTTTCACACAGGGCCAGGTAGGTTTGAATAACTAGTATATAAAAACTGCATTTTGTATTTACTCAGGTTATCTTGTCTAATATTAAAATTTGTTTGGTGATGTGAAAAATGTAAGTGTGACATATATGCCAAACATAAGAAATCAGGAAGGGGGCAAGTACTTTTTCACAGCACTTGTACATATTTCATTGTCACCGGTTATTTTTTTTATGAGCGTAAACAATTATGTTTTTTGTTGTTGCATTTGTTCACAGCTCTTGGTTTTGTTGTTTGTTGGTTTTGTGTGTGTGTGTATTTACTATTTAGTGTTGATTGTTGCAGATTAGAAGCGACTCTTATTCTACAAGCCAGCTATATGAAGAAGACAAGGACTGCTTATGAACCTGTATAAATGTCATGTAAGATTATTTCTTACATTATAGAGAGAAAAGAAAGAGACGCTGAGACGAGCAAAAAAGATTTTTGATTGGAAAGTGAAGTACAATTAGTTTGAAAAATAAATCAAAGTGAATATTGTGGATAAAATGTTTGCTCTATTAACCTGCCTGATTACAATCAGCTCGCTCCAGTTACAATAAGAAGCATCAGTTTCACCAGAAAGGGCATTGACCTCTTGCTCCAAAGTTTAGTATAGCCATCAGTTTGTCAGTATGGGATCAAAAGGATTAGCCAGATCGCTGACATCAGTTCAACGAGATCTGTTCTGGTGAAATACACCAGTCAGGTTTGGTGTAGTTACATCATGACAATCTTTTGTAAAGGAGGTGCAGTAATGAAGGAAAACACACAAGATTATAAAGGATAGCTAGTTTTGTTTGGCATCTGTTACTAAAACCCTCAGAAAATTCTCTCAGCTGTTTTGTAAATCTAAAACCAAAACGTCCAACCGTGCATCATCCTGCACTTCTGTATCCAAAATATACCTTAACACCAGCGTTGACCCTCAATTTGTTTTCCACAATGTCATGTGAGACCAGCATGGAAAGAGTATCACTCTGCTGTTGATATGACAAATATAGAGTTGATCCTTGAGAATGCAGCATAAAGTTCAGCCAGAATACAGCCGATAAGACTGTCTACATCCAAGACCATCAAAGAGCTTTAAAGATACCAGATGGTGGTAACATGTTACCAAAGCTGTTGCTTATACAGTTAATTCTAAGCTATTCTTGCTGGGTAATGATGACAGCTGGAATGTGATACTTTATTAGAGAGTTACTTGTTTACTCACCAGTTTTTAAAGCTCAGAGGGTCAGTTCTTGTTTGAATGACCTTTGGAGAGCTCGTCTTCTTGGCAACATATCATTGAAACATCCCTTCAAGTACCAGAATTTAAACCGCTGTTCTTAAAAATCACCACAGCCTGATACGTCCCATAATCACCATTGCTATCAACTGCTCTCATTTTTAGGTCATAGCGTGACAAAATCTCTAAATAAAAAATAAATAAAATGTCTTTTAAAATGTCAGCTGCGTACTCAGCGTTAAGAAGGTCCAACAACATGAGTCAAAAATAAAGAGAGAAAATGCTGGTTTGAGAAAATATATACATAATTGTTTAATGCAATTATGTTAAAAAAAAAAAAGCAAAAAGATAAAAGAGAGAGCTCTTTCTACTGAGAGTCTAGGAAAGCTAACAAAATCTTCTCCAGGCAAACATGGCAAAAGAATACCAGAAAGCATATTTAATGCTATTTGCGGCCAGAAACCTACCGAGGACATCTGATGCAAATCTAGTAAATAAATGCATTTTTTCAGGTAGGAAACCACAAAGGTATTATTCCATTCAGATGAGGCAATGTACAGTTGCAGACTCTAGTTTCATTTGTTCTTCATACAGTATGTTTGTACAAGGCTGAGTTGGTCACCTGCCCCAGAGGATTAGAATGTTAACCAGTTTACATTCTGCCCACAGCTTTTGAAATGATTCAATTTTCCTAATCTTGTTTAGCTTTAGAGTATGTGGCTTTGAGGCAATATGGCATCCTTTTTCAATCGTGCATCCTTTTACCACATTTGCATATCTAAATTTTGTACTGAAACTCAGGACAGGCTCTGCATTGCGGCCCTTTGAGAAGCTGAAAAGCAGTGCTGGGTTAACCTGCAGGCTCAGAATGTTTGATAGCTAGAGATAGCTACTTGTTTTTTTTTCTTTGCTTGTTTTCTCTCCCTCACTCTCTCTAACTCCAGTTTTCTGAGAAATGCTATACACTTTGTTGTTGTTATTGGGATAGTATACCATTCTCCATAGCTTATGTCCTTCTACATGCTCTTAAATGAACATTAATAGACAATGCATTCTCAACGTGTTTGTACAAGACGTATTTAGTTTGTGGCTTGTTTTCATTCTCCCTCTGTATTAGAGGAGTGTACAACATAAGAAATAAAAGCAATACCCTGTGAAAAACTGTCTGAAATATTTCAACATTTTCCTTTCAAACTCAAAAATATTATGTTCAGGAAATAAAAGACATTGCAATTTCATGTAATCCTCTAAACCATCGAACTCCCCAGACAAAAGTATTTAAAATAATTCAAGATCCCACATCTATGTTGCCAAAAAAAAAAAAAAGAACAACACGCCCCTGTCTTTCACTGGTTTGTACTCACAGATGAAGGCTGCAATTACCTGCAAGAGTTAATGTCCACTGATCTGTAAAATATTTGTGAAGTGCTGAGAGGTTTTCCATTCTAAGTGGTCCCCAGTGAATTGAGTGTTAAGTCCTCGTGGCGAGATGATGCAGAAGACATTTGTTACTCAGATTTAGGCAGCAGGGAAGCTGCAGACTAAATGGAACCAGATTTCCTCCTCATATTTGTGCAAATGCTTGGTTTACAAAATAAGCTTCAAGTATGAGCCATATTTAAGTGATACAGCTTCTACAGTGATGTAGTAGAGTGCTGCACATACTGACGTGAAAATGAATTAATTTTAGAATACAGTTTCTTTTGAAGTTTTTTCTATATATTTTATCAATACAGAGTAAAAACATGGGTGACCTTTATTTATTTATTTATTATATATTTATTAAACACAAATTTAAGCGTTAGTAGCATAATTTGACTGATAAGCAGTAACCCAGCAAATATTCTTAAATGCAACTTGTATAAAGAGCATAAACAAGTTTTTTTTTTGTTTGTTTTTTATCAGCGGGACTATAGAGCCCCTTCTTGTGTAAAGGATGCACAACACAGAATATGAATATTGTTTCAGATGCTTTAATATATGACATGAAAAAAAAAAGATTAATCTTTCTAATCCCAAAAGACCATCTTGATCTCAGTGCTTGGATGCTCACTGTGAATCGAGCGGAGGGGGAAAAAAAGTATTAAAAAGGGACAAATATCGCTTCTCCATTCGCCGCCAGATGTATGTGATAAAGCGAAATGTCAGCCAAAATAGTAAAGCGGTATGTCAGCAAAGGCAGCTGACAGACGGAAGGGAAGAGGTAAAAATGTTCTATCATGTCCGACAAGGTGTTCTTTTTGAGATTTAAAGATCACTGCACAACTTTAAACATGTTTGTCACTTTTTACTCTGACGCAGAGAACTATCATGGGCTTCACAAGAACTTTATCGGCTCAGGCTCAAGGTAAGGGAGAGGAGAAAAAAATGTCCATTCCCATTTATCTTAGCCAGGTTCCCTTCAAAGGCAACAAATAAATTACAGTGTACATTTGATACAAATTGATTTCTTAACTCAAATAACAATGTTGTCCCCCCGGTCAGGGCCATGTGTCACTCAGTCGCCAGCCTGAGTGAAAGCCTCAATCTGTCTCTGTGATAGAAATAGAGCTGACACATCTCCACCAAGGAATGCTAATCATGCGGGCCTGGCCTGGCCCTTTGTGGGCAGGCCATGATAAGGAAAATCAGTTTCCCCTCCTGTCAGACAGTGGGGCCTGCGCCCTGATCGCTGTCTGGGAGGAAACAAGCCATGGGTCTGGAAGTTACTGTCCTAGTTGTTTTGTTGTCTCGGTGTAGCTACATGACGGTGGATAGAGCAGGAGAGAGAGAGGTGGAGAGTCGGATAGACGAAGAGGTGTAGTGGGTGAAAAAAGTGAGGGGAAATGGAACGTAGACAGGAAAAGGCAGAGGTGACAGGTAGATAGTGGAGGAGCTGGGTAAAAGACAGAGAATGAGAAGGTAAGAGAATGAAAGAAAGATTGTGAGCAAGGAAGGGGCGATAGAGACACACACACACAACAAGGCAGAGAGACAGAAAGCTCAGGACAGATGCTATGGTTTTAAAGTCTTGGTGGCAGCTGCAGCATCAGAGATGGAGCTGAAGTTAACCCCACTGAATATCTTGAGCCGATCTTATCAGCACCTGGGAGAAATGAGATATTGGCAGGAGCTGTTGAGTGCTCTCACAGCTGAGCAGGTTAATAGGGTTGGAAGGCAGGCCACAGGCTAATTGGATTTGCCGTGGCTTGATAAACAGTGGCAAGCCTTTTTTTGCCAGCCAAACATACAGGTCGACTTCGCCACCCTGCTTCAGCCCCCCCCCCAACTCCCCATAGCCCGCTTCACTTCCAAACCCCGTTGTAACCACAACAAGAGAAGGAGAGCAGGGGCGAACAGAATGAAGGCTATTTTCTTCTTCTTATTCCCGAGAGACCAGACTAGGAGGGTCTGTTTGTGTATGTGTGCTTATGCGCTTGTGTGTGTCTGGATGTGTACACGTGTGAAAGACAGAGAGAGAGTGTGTTGGCCATCTACTGATTTTAATCAAATACCATTTAACCTGTCTGACCTCTAAGAGTCATCACACATGGCCAGATCAAGCTGGGTTGTTCTTCTCTCTTGCTCGGCATTAGAGTCGCGGGTGTAAAGAGGTCGTCTGTGTGGACTGTTATTTCAACAGCTTTCTGTTTAAAAGAAATCCTAGTTTCCACGTCATCACCCTTTTCAATCTCTGATCAAAACAAGTGGTATTTGTTTGATAAGACTCAATCGGAGCACGGCGCGGGGCAGTTTGTGGATTCAAGACAGATCACAGGCCGTTCTCAAAGCTAAAAACATGAGAATTTATCAAACTCCAATTTAAATTTAGACTGAGAGAACTGACAATTCAAAAGGTATATATATATATATATATATATATATATATATATATATATATATATATATATATATATATATATATATATATATATATATATACGTGTGTGTGTTCCATCTAAGGGCGTCCAATCACCAATGCAAAATGCATATATCTTTAAGCGTATTAGGTAAAGATCTTTTTACTAATTTACATTCTCATACTTTCATACTTTTAGCTGTTTTGATCATATCCAAATAAATGGCCAGGGTTTGATTCTGAATCTTTGTATATGTTTTTTTTGCCAGAACACTGTGTAGACTCACGCTAAAGTGAGTAGAATTATTTGTACTTCGAGTGTGAGGGCAAGGAGGAAAGCGTGTCCATCAAAATCTATTTACAAGGCGAGGGACTCCGAGGAGCAAGCGACACAGACAGATTAAATTTTTTTTCTTCTTTTTTTGAAGGAATAGTACCCAGTGTGAAACACCCTGGGGTGTCACACTGTCCTCATTTATATAAACAGCCCCGACCGGTGGATAACTCCTCTGCATGTTTGGGTGTAGCCAGATTGGCTTAGTTAGTGAGCACCCCACACAAGACAACCCAAGGAAAAAGTGTTTGGAAATAGAGGGGGAGAAAAAGAGGACAGTACACCAGGCTGCCTCTGGATATCCATTTGCAAAAGCAAAACATCAAGGACTCAGACAGCTTTGAAAGGAGAAACTAAAACGGTGATTGATGTGGAAAAGGATGTTGGACGTCAACTGTTGGACAGACTGCATTTGGTAAAAGTTCGCAAATTTGCAGATAAGCTCCAATGTAAACGCAGAAAGAACCGGCCAAAAGAATGATAATGGCATTTAGGGACAGAGAGGCTGCTATCTGTTTGTAAAGTCCATCTGGGGAAAAGTTGGTAACATTATATGAATAAGGTGAATCTAACAGACCATGTATGCTCTGTAGGAGAAATTCTATTGGCACTTTCAGGAGGTTAAAACCACCAAAAACAACTCATTTGCTTTTAGGGCTCCTTCTAAATGGACACAATCTTTACATTATCAGAAAATAAAGCGATTACAGGAGAACGTATGCAGATGGAAAAATTTGATTAAAAAAAAGAAAGAGCACAAGGAGATGGAAACTAAGTAAAAGAGAGACTCATCCTTCATCTTTTTATTTCAATCATTGCAGGAGATGGCCAGGCTGAAGGAGGAGGAAGTTTGGCGTGAGCCATCTCACAGACTGAATTCATCAACCACCATAACTTCAACTCGCCCATAAAGAATTTATGAACCTTCTGATAGTAATCGGCTGCATCCATTTCCTGAAGAAGAAAGGACAACTGATGTCTGTTAAACAGCCCAGAGGGACTGGCCTCCACAGAAAGAGGCCAGACATACACACATAGGCATGTAAGCAGATATTGTATGATCAGAATGTGCACACACTCACATTCTGTATACACATACAGGGATACCGATACACACTCCACAGGCAAGCAAAAATAGTCCCACTCATTAAACTTTTGAAACACTAATGGCAGCAAACATTGCCTTCCTTCTATGTGCAAAAATATACTGGGCTGCTTTTACAGTATCATAATTGGAAATAGCCACCTGCTAATGATCATAATGCAGTGCAACAGCCCTGGATTCTGGTTATTTTTGAAAATATAACATCTTATATTCTGTATGTGATTAACTAATCTTTATTCCCTGACTAGTCAAACAGAGTAGATTTCACACATCCAAATGTTCTGTTAGATATACTGGATACTGTCTGTCTGTGTTACCAGAAATATTCTATAAATCTCACCAAAACAAACCTTTGCATTAAAAAACTAATAAAAAACATACCGCCATAAAACAACAAAAGAATTCAGGGTTATTCAGTTGGAGCTTATTAAGCAAATCATTTCTCAACTTAGTCTACTATTGCCAGTGTGGTACAAAAATGATTAATCCTCAACAATACTAAGAAATGTCTTTATTTGCCTACCCCAAAAGCCAAAGTACCATTTCTTAACTGAGCCCACAGAGACCCTTTGCATTTTCTGTAAATTTGATTTGATTTTAGGTTTTGTATGTTAATCATCTTTAATTTGAATGCCATTTTTGATGATTTTAAAAATTCGATCATGTCACTGTTCCTTACAAACTTTTGTCTGTGACTAACTGAGTTTGATTGTGTGCACAATCCTAGCTAAAGGTGGTTTTCACTCTTCCCTCTTGTTTTCCTGTGGCATCTGAACAAGGTGGTTTAACAACCTCAGTAGTTCTCTTCCCTGTTTTGCAGGACATGGCTCCCATCCCAGATCACTTAAGAGTAAATTGATGTATCAAAAAGTAATCAAGTATTTATTTATTTTTAAAGTAAGTAAATGAGTGAATGAAGTGTAAAATTAAATAATTTATTTCCAAAAGCCATTAGACCATTGTGGTTTATAGTGTATGGATATTACACTAAGAAAAAAAATTTCTCTTAATTTCCAGTATATTAATGTGTTAAGATATTTTGTTGTATTATAATGCTAATTTGACTTCCATTTACAAAGTTGTCCACATGTTAGTCATATAACCAATTATTTACACAATTTTATGCCTGTATATGAACCATTCAGCAATTTATATTGAGCATCCTCAGAGACAACACATTATTGTTGTTGTTGATGTTATTCTACAGATCTAGTATTCTCACCCTATCCTGTAAATCTCGATTCTAAAACTCTGCTACCACTTCTTTTTCCTTTAGAACATGACACTTGTGTTATTGTAAAAAAAAAAAAAAAAAAAAGGCATTTTAATGAATATTGCATATAAAAGGCCAGTCCAGTGGGTTAGATTTTTTTTTTCAGCAGTTACTGATATATGACACAGGGAGTTCCAGCAGTGCTTATACAGTATGTGTAAAAACCTAGACTTACTCACAGCTACATATATAAACATCCCCTTGAGCTTTTTGTTTTTGTCTCTTCACCCCTTTGTCTGCAGAAGTAAGTAGCACATAATTAGCACCTTAAGTTGTTCTGGGGCCCATTTATGCTTCCAGGTTTGGGATCTGGCTCTATATAAAGTGAACAGAACACAAGCGCCTTATCTGGTATTGCCTGTGTTTTCACAGCTGACCATTCCCGTCTTTTTTCCTGACTATCAACTTTCAGGCTGTGCTCAGATTCCAATCCTCACACATCAGAATGGGGACATCCATCTTAACGATGACATCTGTGGTGAATTTCTCAATAACTTAATAGTCATTTCGGCAGAGGTGCGGCTAAAGGAAAAGGTTTTAAAATGTAAGAAACAGGGGATTATAACATATAAAATGCTAAAACCTTGCTAGGTGGTTGTGGGGTGGTTGTGCATGAAGCTTAGATTTGGTAATTCAAGTTAATGTTTGGTTTGGGATCCTCCGGAGACTGGACCATAATCCATGCCATGATACACTGAAGCCCAGTTTTACCAAGGCCATAGGTTCCATATAATATTATTAGTTTGGAGTTACAAGAATATGCAGTAGAACTAAGTGTTTACTTTCCTCTCAAGAAAAGGCAGTTAAAGCCAAGAGTAACACCACATTTTACAGTGTTGGAACACATGTCATGCAATGAAATGCTTATGTTGGTCTTACTACCATGGTAACAGAATGGATTGGATTTCTCCTGTATTCTCACGCCAGACCCCAAGATCAGTTTTTCTTCTTATTGTTTTAAATCGGGCATTCACAAATATAGAACACATTCACAAATCTTTATTATATGAGTGCTCCTAAGACTGTAAAAGGTCCCACTCCGTCACATCTTCAGACAACAGTGTTTTATGAGAATTATCATCTGCCCAAACAACTATATTTGAGCTGTTTCTGCCGTGGTACATATGATGTGGATGATGTGCATTAAAAGGCCCATCAATCGGTTAATCTTAAAGAAAATAGCAGCAGCAGATATCGCCGTCTCTTTGAGACAAACCAAAGAGAAAGCAAAGGACAGAAGGGGATTCAAAGAGAGCAAAATCAGCTCCTCTCAGAGATGGAGAGGTTGGTTTAGAGGGGGATTAAGGCACTCCCTCACTGTGGAGACTTCTTTTATAAGGTACATCATATTACTTCAGCTTCACACTTTCATAGATATATCATCATCTGCCTCACACCAAAGTCAGGCCGTTATGCCTGCGTAGTCTGTCTCAAACAAGATTAATACTTACACACTTGGTGTGTAAGGAAACACAGTGACAGTAAGCTGACAGTACTTACGGTATGTAAAGCTTACCCTCAATTCGATATCTTGTTTAATGTGTAACCCTGTTGAGATCATACCCTAATGCACTTCAGCGTCTGGTCAGCTCTTGAATACAGTCCTGCTTAAAAAAATATGCGATACAAGAAAATCTTGTTTATTTTAAATGTTCTCTTTACTTGTAGCCTTCTAAAGAGCATAATGCAATGATTTGCTGCTTACACTGATGCACTGGTATGTCTGTTGACATGGACCGAGCTACTGTTAACTGGAGAATCTGTTTTTTGAGCCCATCTTCACTCCCCAGGCATAAAATGCTGTAGCCACTAATGTACATAAGGTGCTGCTTGGCTTTGGGGCCTTAATGCATGGGTCATGTCTCTCATTTGAATGTCCTAGGCACCCTTAAGCATCATTTTTAAACATCCATTTATCCATCCATCCATCCAGTTCCTTCGGCCTATCCACTTCAGGGTTGAGATGGCAAACCATAGACTTTATCACTCAGAAAAGATTGGTCTTATCTTGGCATTTAATAATAAATATCCAGTGACCAATACTAAGGGACATATCTTGTGCGTATCTCTTAGAGGCAAGGAGCTTTGATGCCCTGGGAATACGAACAGGTTGATGGGTCTTCAGATCAATCCACCAATTTATGTAAAGGATGCCGAACAATGAAGAATAAGACGCAGGACTTCCGAGACTCTTCTGGTTTTGACTTAGTTTATCTCCCAATAAAGTGGGGGAAGACTGGTCTTTATTTTGTAGCAATTTTAAAGCAAGAACCCAGACAAAGGTAAAATGTGAAAAAAAAATGTAGATATATAGCCTTTCATCTGAAGTCAGTGTCCTAGAGTAAGATTAGGGCTGCTGTGAACATGTTTGACTAGTCAGTTCATTGCCTGGGGAGAGTCCCCAGGCAAAATCCATACTCCGAGTGCAGGGCTGCCTTTAGAAGTAAGCCATGGAAATGATTAGTGCTGCTCAACTGAAAGGCACAAAGGGGCCTGTTGGCTGGCCATAAAGTTTCAAAGTGAAACCAGTACACCTTGTGTCTGTGTTAATTGATCACAGGACCATTATCTTGCCTGTTCAAGGCTTAATTTGCCCTCTGAATCAACACCTTTTGTCGACTACTGGAGTCGTTTGTTGGAAGGGGAAAAAAAAGAATCACTACAGCTTAATCATTCCAAGCAGGTGTGAGTCCTGGCCAATTTTGTGCTCCCTTTTGTCATTTACTTTTTTTTTTTTCTCCATAGATTTTGTGTTTCTTTGCACAGAGTGGTGTTTAGAGGCCTTTTCGGTGTAAAAGTGAATATTTCAGAAAACAAAACTCATGCAGGACTGGGATACATGTTTGTACATGTGAAAAGGCACGTGTGTTACAATAAATTACAATGTTTGTATGTGCACAAATATTCTTTGATTTACATGGATAATAGGTGCGCATGCACACACACACACACACACACACACATATATATATATATATATATATATATATATACGACTAGTGTTAAAAATGATTACAAGAATACAACAATATTTTCTGCACCAAAAAAAAGCAGCACAATACAATCAGTACTTTCAGTTATTGTAATTTATTCCAGGCCTTTGACAATTCATGCATCAGTGTTTAAGAAGATCAGGAATCCATGAATACATAAAAGTCAGAAAAATAATATGAAAAAGAGCATTGTATCTTAAGAATAAATCTCATCTCTCATGTAGCCCACTGCCAGCTATAATACATTTATACATTATTTGCAGCAATAAATCCTAAACCTATTTTACTTTCACGCCATAACAGTGTTGAATGGTGGTACATGATGCATGTTTTTCAAAGCTTTGTCAAATGGATATGGCTTGTTTTCATTCAGGCTGAAATAATATTGTCACCCTAGCACAGTGGCTCTCAAACTGTGGGGCAGACCCCACTGGTGGGGAACAAACCAACTGCAGGTGGGGAGCAGGTGACCATGGGGGGAAATATGGGGTCAGACTAAATTACGTGAGCATGATGTTTAGTTGGGAAATTAATAAAGAAAAAAAAATAGGGAGTTGGCTTATTCTGCTTATTTCACATAAATTCAACTTCAACATTTTTTTATTGATATTATTGGATAAATAAAGTGTTTTTGTGTGTAAAGTCAGGTATGCAGGATCAAGTTTGTTAATTGTTGTGTTAGTTGACTGTTGTCAAAAATAAAGCTAATGTTAGAGCATCTGTCCTTTATCCTTCTATTGCTTAATTCCATCTTAACTGCATTCGACATTTCTCTACTGAACCGCAACTCCCTTAGAAATATGTCTTATTTTATTAACCACATATATTTTCCCCTTAAGACTCCCAAGGTGCTAAACGACATTTGAAAAAGTGACTCATACCCTGATTCTATATGACATGGTTGACTTACAACAGTCGACAACTCGCCATGCATTTGCTTTGAGATAAAACCGTTATCAGCACCCCAATGTCTGTGCAATGAGGGTGATTAGAAGACATATAGTACAAACATTTCCATTTTGACTTCAGAAACCCTACCTCCACCCATTTGTAGCTCCTGAAATCTATCATAGGAGAGGATCAGCTGAGGGAAATGTGTATTTCATTTCAGTTGCTGTCCCCATTCTTAATGGGTAGCCATCCAGAGAGAATGAAATGATTGATTTTTGTCATCCTGAATGAGGATAAATGAATGGAAGCTAAATCTTCCATGAGGAGGAGGTGGAAAAGGAGTTGAAGGAGAAGGAGATGGGGGGGCTTAGCTTTCCTTGCATGTCGGCTAGACAGAAACTCAGCAAACCTGCATGGCTGTAACAGGGGAAAAAGACTAATGTGTGTGTATGTGACCGAGAATAATGGCTCGTGTGTGTCTGTGTGTGCATGGACACTCGTGCCTGTGCGTGTTCACTTACACTTTGCTTCTAAGGTTACCTAATGAAATATTGATGGGAGATGTGGGAAGTGCGGGGGCTGGGTTGGCTGGGGGTTGGTGGTGTTGGAACTGTAACTGCTGCTTCCTGTAGCTTGGGACATCTCTGTCACTCTGGATCTCAGCTAGACAGCCCTGCCCTAATTTAATCTGACTTTGAATGAGTCTGTATCACAAGAGGTAAAAAAGGTGAACTTACTGCAACTCAAAGGGGTAATAGGGAGAGAAAGAATAGGGAAAGAGTGAAAAAGTGTAAGATGAAGAAACATTGTGTTAAAATGTGCAACCAAACACGTAAAACACTTCATAATCAATTGAGAATAATTGTGTGTCAAAAATGTCACATATACACTGTTAAAATGGTATATGACACCGCAGCGCTGAGGTTATTGTAATAGTTGATTGGTGTTGTACTGCAAGCTAAAGGACTGAAGTTCATCTTGGGATTTATTTCATGATTAGATACAGCTTAGGAGTTTCATGGGGAAAGACAGAAAACTGTGAACTGTGCGACAGTGGCAAGCTGCTTTACAAAGCAGCTGCTATACAATTAGCTGCATTTGACACCATTAAGTATGACCCTTTCACCACAAAAGCTGAGGCAGAGGGAATTTCAGTACAACAGGTCTCATTGTTTGACTCAAGAACTTTCTTTTTCTTCTTCCAGATTTAGCTTTCCTCTATAATGTAAGCCAGTGAAGTCAGTAAGTTTTCTTGAAAGTTAAATTTTGATTCATCTGTGCCTATAAAGGTTCACTGCGAAGAAACTGGAGATCACCCAAGACCTAATTATTTAAAGCGACATCTGTCTTCCTCTTTGTTTTTTTAGTTTTTAAAATGATGTAAAATGTCCATGTAAAGATAAATCACTGAGCTTGAGATTAGACCAAAACTGCTGTTCCATTTACCCTCCAAACTCATTTCACTCTCAAAAGCCGGTTTACCAGTTCTCTCCGTGTTTTTAGGTGAAGCAGTTTACCCAAGTCCTTCATTCCACTGCATCTATTTAGCTCGATAAATGAGAGTGCATGTGCCAATAGTTTACGAGTTCCCAAGCAGAGTTGGAAGTAACTAATGCAGTTGCTGTGAGTTCAGCTAAAGGATATTAAGATGTTTTAATAGACTGAAAATTTAGCGAATGCAGCTCACCGCTGAAATTAGATATTACTGACCTGCCAAAAGCTATTCTGAACGACATCTACAATAATTACACAGCAAGTCACATGCAACTGCCAAACTAAATGAGACACATGCTTGAAAAATGTGAACATGGTGTTTTGATTTGTTTGGCACACACAAATGCCAAAAAGTCATCTCAGTACTCATCTTTGCAGAAGAGACATCTAAATGTGCCAACCTGAGCAAAATTAGCTCTGTGGGGAGCGAGAATGATTTTTTACATTATCCATCATGTTGTGTGTAACAAGTATTTGGAATCATCTGTAAAAAAACGATCTACCAGTACAAAGATTTGTTGCATTGTATTCTCAAGTACTTCTCTATCTCAGCAAGCCAATTTTAAAGGCTTTTAAGCTTCAATTCAGAATAAACATGTCTAACTTATCCATTTTCACTCACGCAATCTTAGTCTTTTTTTTCTTCCAAGCCAATATCCAAGAAAAACACAAATAATAAGTCATATTTTCATTGACCATCTTATCAGAGTGCCCAAATGTATTCAACAAGAGTAAACACTGTTTTCTCCTTGCTATCGCTGCTAATATGATGACGGCTAGCGTGCACTAATCTTGTAAAGCCAATCTTTTAAAAGGGAAGAGGCGGTGGATGGGGCTGGGAGAAAAAGGGCTGGATGGACAGCTATGTACAGGATTGTATCCGCACTAGGAGCTGCCCCTGTCCATATCCAATGTAAGGTTATAGGAATATCATAATCCCTCCTCTGAGCTCCTTTGCGCGGAAGATGATGACTAAATTTCCAGTGTCTTATCACACACTCCCAGACTGGAACTAGTACAAGGGGTTCTGAGGGAGGAACCCAGCATGAAAAGTGCTGGGGATGAGATGATCAGATTAGCGGTGACTATTGGATTTGTTTGTGGTGGTTGCAATCGGAGCAAAGCAGGCGTTGTTCAAAATGCCCATGGAGATGCAAAGCCTCTACCGATCCTTTCACCCATAAAAAAATAAATAAATACTCTTCTTGGGGGTTTTTAGGAGTGTAATGTGGGGTGCTCCTGCAGGGCTAGGTGGGGGTTGAGTTGGGGGAAACAAATTTAACACTTCAGGGGCTTGGAGAGGAAAGGAGGAGTTGTGTATTTTATCAGGTGGGTGGATGCTGGACTACTTCACGCAGTGAGACAAGTGGGATTGACTGACGGTATTCAGCAGAATGCAGGCTGGTTGAGTGTTGATGGCTGCCTGCAAGGCGGAGGCTGTTGTGGTAGACTCTTCTGAAACCTTACCTGAGGCACAGGGAGGCATTGTGGATTCAGAAACCTCTCCTATGCCATGCATGCCATGTGAATAGCTGAATTGGGGAGGAGACAACAGGCGGCTCTGGCAATGCCTTGGAGGGAGGCAAAAAGGAAGGGAGAAGCAGTGTGGACTGAAAGGAAGACAGAGTTGGCTGATGTAAGGATGAGCTTCCCAAAACCAAGATAACAGAACCCAAGAAAGTGTGTCATTGTTCAAATAGACAGGAAAGAGATCTAAGTAAAGGGATATTACATAAAGAATATATGTCTTTAAGGTTTCGATGGCAGTATCAATCACTGTAATGACTGTGTGATAGATCCTTAATAATGATGAAGTAAATACCCTACACTGTACTGAAAAACTGGGGCTGTTTTAAAAGTCATTGTGGGACTCCTAGGGGAGGAATTTGTGCTGAAGAGCAAAAAAAAAAAAAAATTGTGGCAGACATTTATCATTTGGTAAATATATGACCTTATGTTCATCTGTATGTCTTTCTTTTTGGTAATTCTGAGGAATACAATTCTTGCTTGTATCACATAAAAAGAAGGTTGCATCACCATGGTATAAAATAAGGCTGTTAAGCACTCAGTGTCAAATCACATATCTGCTAGAATTAAATGCATGACTCCTATAAGAACTCCAGTCCTGCAAGCTATTTTCCCACATATTTAATTTTGTTAAGTGATGCAAAAGGATGTCAATACCGGTCTGTACCACTTACCTTGAATACCTTGTGTGGACAGCAGACAAAGACATGGCTTTGCTTATATGACATAATACAGTGGTGCACTTTGTACCCTTAAACCAGGTCATTTCAATAGAGAAAAAGCCACTGAGTCAGCTTGGCGAGACAATGTCGATAAGGTAATGGCACAGATCAATTCCAAAGATTTGAGCCAGATCTTAATTAAAGAAACAGCTGCTGATACAAATGATGTTTTCAATGTATTGATATTGTGGGGGGCAAAGGGTGGGTTAGCTGTAGCGGGGCACTTGATCAATGTACTTAACATTAGCATTCCTTTTCATCATGTACCAAGATCACTTAATTCTCCCTCCCTTCTTGTTCTTTCACTCTATCATTTTCTCTCTTCTCTTCCCAAATGCATTTTCAGTATCATCTGAGGTAACTCACATCCCCTCCCCCACTTTACAAGGTGAACTTCAAGGTCTACAAGGTTGTGCTTTTATGCGCCCAAACTTCCTGTGGTCAATGTGTGTTAAACCAGAGAAAAATCAAAGACACTGTTAAGAACAACAACACACCGCTTGCATCAAGTCTATGAAAATCAATTGTCTTCCCCGGGAAAAACATAGTTTTGCTTATTTAATGCTAATTTGTGGAAGAAGCTAGTCATCTCTCTTCAGTGTATAGGTTAATCATGTCAAATAATGATGAGATACAAAGGGCCATTTCTGGATGACTTTTCTGAATTTTGTGTTCATTTTTATTTATTTTATTTTATACTATTTAATTATTTTGTCATGCTTTCCTGAGTATTTTTCATTGGACGAACAGGCTGAAATGGAAGCTCTTGTCATGGCAGTAAATTATTGACAAATGTGCAAAGAAATTTCCACACTGCAAATTTCTTATGCAGAAACAAAGACAGATATTTTCTGCTGTCTAACGGGCAACAGTTAAAAAAAAAAAAGAAAAGAAAGAAGGAAAAACTTATGATGCCGAAGCCTGTGAATGGTAAAGCAATAATTATTAAAAGGGAAGCAGAATTGATGGATCCCATTAAAGCTAACACAAAGTCTCCAGAGGCCTTGCAGCACAAACAGTCCAAAGTCAATACCGTGATTCCCCAGGTATCCCTGACCAGTACCCAGTTTAAAGAAACATCAATCTAGCATGTCAGTTCCCAGCTAATAAAGCTACAGACGATCAATATTCAGGATCTTACTACTACTTTAAATGAAGTACTAATGCTTGTAGAGATTACACTGTATGGGTTCACACACTGAGAAGTTTTCTCTGAAGTGGCCAGAGTCATGTCATAAAATGACAGTCTTGTAAATTCCTCACTTATTTTAGAAGAAACAAAACAAACAAATGACTATTGCCCTCCTTATCTGACTGTTGTGCAGTAATGTGATAGCACAATCTTATAATTAGTTGCACATATATTATTATTATTATTATATTACTAATGTCTTTGTGAATTACACGTTTTTAAATTACCAACAAACTATTAGATTACATCAAGTATTTAATGTTATGTCCACCACTTAGTATCAGATTTTAATTAAAAAAGAAAGCTAAATATGAAAGTTCAGAGTCCAGGCAATTTTTGAGGTATGCAAAAATTTTCAAATTATAAACATTTCCACCTACTTATGCTACCACCAAAAAAAAAAAAAAAAAAGTATAAAAGTGGTAAGCGAATGAATAATATATACCGGGCAGCCTAGTTATCCCTTTGTGACATGTGCTTTCTGTCCAAAAAAAAAAAGCATTTTTTTTTTTATTCAACACACTTATTTGAACCTTTTTCTCTTTCTTTTATTTTATGCATCAGATGTTAATGCTACTGAAAGTTTTATTATTCCCTTCCATTATCTTAATGCATGTGATATGTGGCTGCTCTTTAAATCATGTATTACGGCATTGTGCTATGTAAAACAGACTGTGAATTAAACTATATTGGGGATAACAAGGGCACTTGCCTTTGAACTTGAATGTTTTCCAAGAAGACACACTATTTTTATATAAATATACACAAGCAGTTCCCTTCAAACTCAATATCGTACACCAACAGAGAAAGATTAAAACATCTGCAGCCTTTGTGAAATCAAATGTATTGCACACTCAAACAATGAAGGCAGTGTAGTAGATGTAGCAGCTTCAGTTTTTTTTTTTTTTTTTTTTTTTACCAGTTAATAAGGGGACTAGGTGTGGTAGAGGATTGACTGACATCATAATACAGAAATAATTTCCACATTCTCACTGCCTCCATCTCACTAGCAGCGAATTATTATTATCACATCAAAGGCTTCTTTAAAATTGGTATAAAAATCATTTAAACAGAGAATGGCAGTGATTATTCAAACTAGGTTATTTGCCAGAGTGTGTATGCAATATGGCATTGTCGTCAAGACAACTTCATTTCCTGCTAAATTGCTGTCTGTCACCAGAATAAGTAAATTTGCCACTGTTTTATCAGCATCATTGTGTCAAGTTAGGGGAATACATCAAACAGTCAATCTGATCAACAGGAAATGAACACACAGTGAATAATGCAATGACTGAAAGGAGCGCGGATTGGTCTATCCGTGCGCCAAATGTAAATATACCCTGTTGTTTTTTACTATTACTCTTTTTTTTTAGGGAATAAAAGGTATGAAAAAAATTTCCCAGATGTCAGCATACCACAATGAGTTTAAGACTCTATTTATTACCTGTTGCGTCAACAGGCCGACATCTAAAATGTAAAATGATTCAGAACCTATACAAAAATATAGGCTTTCACACAACAGAGATATGAATAGATTGAAGGACACTTACTTGTAAGATAGAGTGACTTCACTGTACCGCACACCAAACTCAGTTTTACTGACAGTTTTCAAAGATAGTAAGCGTTTAATATACACACAAACAAAGAGAAAGTTCAGAAAACTCCGCACATCGAGGCGACGTGATTGAATACTTTTTAAAAATTTTCTCAACGTTTGACAAGAGTTCTGGCAACCTGAATTTTCTTCTTACAGTATTCCTTTGAGGTTAACAAGAAGATTCCAGCTTCAGTGGCATGTTTTCTCTACCTTCCCCGTTATCTGCGCAGGTTTGTGTCTCCTCCTGGATGCAAATCGGGTACCTTTCTTGCATTAGGCAAATCTGCTAACCACTACGCCATGGCATTAGGTGAAAAACTGCCTTTACAAATCAAGCGTTGCCTTTCCAAATTAATGATATTCACGGAATGCTAAATTAAAAAAAGGGAAGCACTGTTTCACTAAAAGCTGAAAGACTGTCTATTCTGTGAAACATCAACAGTGTCAGCTGCTTCAGCAAATTAATTGAAATAAAATCATAGCATTTTAAGCAACAATTAGCCTTTGAAGCAAAGATTGAAAACTGAACTGTCCTCACTACGTTATGGTTCCATTTTCCATACCGTGACACCCACACTGAGCTGTCAGTGAGTAGTTAAAGCATGCTACTATATTGAAAGCTGTATTTTTTTGGCGGTAACAGTTGTACTGGAAAAATGTCAGAATAATGGAATTTATTTTTGTTTTTGTTGATGATCCAATCATCATCAAGTGATCAGGCCTGTGTTTTGTTTTTTCTCTTTATACTATTATATCCAGTGTTTGTACTATTGTATATGTTAATACATTAGTTGTGTCAATGGTGAACAAGGCACGCAAATACCGAAAATTAAAGTGGCCAGTGCTAAGAAAAGTGCTAAGCACATACATGCACTCACAAGGATGCGCACATGCATGAGGTTGTTTTCCGCGGGGTAGACTCCAGAGGAAATTAGGCTGCGGTAGCTGACACTTAAAAATCCTTCGTATGCAGCTTTGAAAAACCTTGTAAGGTCAACACCAGGGTGACGTCTGTTGGACCGACAAGGATTTGTTTGTTGCCACTGGCAAATCTTTAATTCAGACTCAGATAAATAAAATAAAAAAACTATTGAGGTAAACAGTTGCTAATTGTCGTTTTTACAGTGTATACATATGACCTCAATGTGATCATTTAAACACAAGATTCCAACAAGCTGAAATTACCCTTTTTTCTTTTTTTTCTTTCTCCTATCTCAAAAGGGAATGGTGATATTCGCCAAAAGATTGGACAAGAGAAAAGGAAGAAAAAGGCAGGAAAAAGAAAACTGTAATGGAGTTTGGAGGTCTTTTGTGGAGCTGATATTGTCTCTTAGTTTGATGTTTGCCTTCAGGATAAAAAGAGCTCCTTTGGAGTAACAATATACACCAAAATAAAGAATTGAGTTTGAAAGAAAAAGGGACAACAGCAATAACGGAACAATGGTGCACAATGGCAGGTATTTAACTGCCCTAGGAGAAGAAGGATGGGTTTACGGTCATGTCTCCAAGAATAACGCCTCACAACTAAGGTCACAAGTAATGTTTCCTGGCTTTTCGAAACCTGCCCGGATTCATTATATTTTGAGGGGATCAGGTCAGAGATTCATGAACAGTGGTTTAACCCCCCCAATTAGTCAAAGTCCCTCTGAGGCATTCTCTATCTTGTGTTGATACATGAGGCTACGGTGACAAACCTATCCTGGGGTCAGATGATTCAACTCCAAAGTGAGTTCAAAGCACTCTTGTTAAACTTGGAACACAATACTGTGTTGCCGTGGGTATAGGTGCACCCTGAACAGGCAGCTATAGCCAAACGTGATATTATAACACCTGAAAACTATTGAAGGGCATCACGTTATCATTGTACTCAATTTTTAATTGACAGCAATCCCTTCACGACACCTATTAGACATGACAGGTAAATCCCCAGACGAAAGAAGATTGCCTTAGAAGAGCAACAAGAAACACGCTTTAAAACGTTCCCTTGTTAGTAAGTTAAGTGTTAAAAATTACTAGTATTGAGTCGGGTTTTTTTTTCTTTTTTCTTGGCATGGTTTGAGGCATTTTTTTTACAAGTAGCACTACAGAATTAGAGTGAGAATTTTTGTTTTGCTGACTTGTGTTCATTAGGTTAGCAAAGTACGATAAAAAGTTCCCAGTGTTAATTCCTCGTATAGCATTACATGAAACTCGTGAGCTTCATGTCTGTCAGGGTGTTTTACCGTAATATACTCAATTCTACAGAGTCACACATCTTTCTTTTTTGTTTTTTCATCTTTGCTCTTTAATTAAAGTACAGCAGAAATTCAGTGTGGTATTTTGTAATTATTAGCAATCTGCTAAGAAACACCAAACTTAAACACATTCAGTTTGCTGAATCTGACAGACACCTTTATAACAACTTCTGACAAGAAAAAAACTTACAATTTTACACATCTAGACAATGTCAACTGTCTGTTTTTACACACCTTCCAAATGGAAAAAAACAACATCATAATCCTTATATTTTTTTTACAAGCATCCTTACTGAGCATTTCTTATTTTTGCTAACTCTTACAGTACGTGAGACGCATGCGCGTGTTTTTGGATGGCAGCTTATTTTGTTATTTAGGAAAGAAGACCTTGATATACTGTCATGTAAGCTAATATATGGCCATTTTACTCTCATCTACTTTTCTTACCAGAAAGATTAAACATTAAACAAATTTCTTAGTTTCAGAGAAAATGGCCCAGAATCCAATCCCATTTTTTCTTCCTTATGATTCTGTAATAGAGTTGTCAGGAGGCTGGCGATTTTTGCCTCTCAAAAGTGCTTTTTTTGGTTATCTGAATCTCAAAAGCTTTCTGGTCATCAGAGTAATTTCAAACTGTTCCAAGATGATAGGTGAGTGAATAAGAAACATTGCCCACAGCACATAAGGAAAGTGGCTGGTAAGAGAAAATAGAACATATCTACACATATCTACAGTATCCAGGGGGCTGGATGTGAATGAAACGCAAGGAGGATAAACATACTTTGTTTCATTGCGATGTGCATTCATGTTATTTGAAGGCCTCAATTCCATCACATCACAAAGACATACAGATTGGAAAGCATAAGTCTAATTGGATATACAAAGTTTCAAACATACATTCCATTGCTGTGTCCTAGCCATTGTTAGTTGAATACATCATCAGTCATAGAACTTATAGAATTTCGTTGTTATTTGAATTAAGATAAGTTCCAGCTATGTACTGTTGAGTTGGTTTCCTCCACAACCCACATGAAAGTTACTACAAAATGTTGATTCCAACTAGAGTTTCATTGCAATGCTCCAAGTCAGAGGGCTACATCACATCCCGTTTCATATCAAATTAAGTGTCGATTAACATTCCCATTTCATCAAACCTGACTTCAAATCTTCAATTGAGTTTCAGTTCCATTATATTTGGTTTCAAGAAAGGACATTCAATTGAGTTGAATGCAAATCTGGTTAGGAGGGAACTATATGTCCAAATATTATATTTCTAGCAGTGTTTCCATTAGTTCCATTTCACATTCACTGCTTCACATCATCATCCAAAGACATTGCCATGAAATATGGTCTAGTTTACAGAAGCATTATCAAATACACTTCAAATATGTGTCTCAGAACAATGAATATTTATTTGTTTGAATGCCATTCACGTCATTGCGAATATTGTTGTGAATATTAGGTGTTAGATTCTCATTTCATTTAGATTATCCATATCCATGGCACACAACATTCAGTTAGTTTTTGAAGTTGCTATTGCTGTTGATAGTATATTTATTTGATGGTATAATGGGTATCCAGTGTGGATATATGTTGTATTGAATCACATTGTGTATAAAATTGTGTCATATAAACATGGTTGAGTTCATATATGGTTTGAATACATCATTTTTCATTTGATTTTGGTTTTGTTTTAATTAAATCTTTTGAATGATAGTCATAGTAAATGGTTACATAAAATATTTTTAGTTGTTTGTTTTCAGTTAATGGCTGTTGAAGATCTATCATAATTAAACATATTCAGGGACTTCATATTATTGTATTGTATTGTGTCATTTTGTTTTGGTTTAATTTGGCTTATTCCGTTTGTTCATTTCCAATTTTTTTTAGTTTATATTAGGATGACATCTTCATCATAAAGCATATGAAAATTAGTTAAAGGAAAGTAATGCACATAACATTAAAAAGAAGAAGTA